>OY751313.1:2465544-2664161 GCA_963564615.1 Rhorus exstirpatorius
ATATCCCGATTGAAATTTAATGTGGCGTCGGCTTTCTCAGTAAGAGCGCTTCTACTGATCCTCGAACTATCATATTCTGTCGAAGGACGAGCGCTATCAGACCAGCCACTATCCTCAAATTTAAGTCTTTGGAAATTTCAAATTTTTAGCATAGGGTTCGTTCCTTGTGCTATAGGAAAACACCCCTTTAAAATACCCTCAAAATTTTATCAGCTTGTGCGTATCTTTAGCAGTTCTTAAGATATCAAAAAATTTCAAATGATACCATAATTTCTCAATAAGTCTGATTCAACCGCTGCTCCACACTTTAGCGCTGATTGGTAGCTATTCTCAGGCTTACCGCTAATTGATTATCGAGTTGTGGAGGGGAAAAAGTTCCGTAGTGGGAGGTGAAGATTGGGTATATAACGGCGTAGGATGTAGTTGCTTTCAGTAATTCTTTTTTAATTCTAAGAGTAAGTACATGCGATTGCATTACAGCTTATTTTCGTAAATTTCCGATGCCTCAAACACCTTAATAATAACTGCATGAAAATGCAGAAAATGCATTAATTCAGAAAAATTAATTAATCAGACTTGTGTATGCCCTTGTCCAGTATGCAAAGCACCTATGCATTGAGTTGAAAGATTTAATAATAATAACTATGATGCAAAAAATTAAGGTTACACTGGAACTTCTTTAACTGCCCGCTTTAGGGCGGATAGGAGAGGAAAATCGGGCAGTTAACCGTCTCCTACACGTCTGCCGTGTGGCGGAGAAAGAGCTGGAGGGGGTGCAGTTAACCGGCGGGCAGTTAAGCGATTTCCAGTGTAGTTTTTTTCGTTCGGTCACTGCTATACCAAATCAAATAATATAGATAATTAGTTACATGTCGATCGTAATCAAGATACTGTACGAATGGTAAGAAAAAAATGTACTTATTCAAGGCAATGTGAGCATTAATATCAAACACAGTGCAACCGGTGTTTGGATTTTTACTAGGGTAAAAATGGTTATAACCAAAGTTGCAGGAAATAAAATTTCCTACCCGATTATTTATAAGCAATTTTACGATAAACTTGATACTAAACTAGATAGTTGGAAAAAAAAATTCCCACCCCTAAATTCAGTATAAGTCTGAAAATATTGATCGTAGGATAAAAATGAGATTGACCAAAAATTGCAGGAAAGAAAAATTCCCCACATACCTGATTTTTTATCAGCGTTGTTACGATAAACTTGATAACAAACACGATCATTGAAAAAAAAACCGTTTTGACCCTAATTTGCAGTTTAACTCTGTAAATATCGATCCTAGGATAAAAATGATAAGAACCGAACTTGCGGGGAACTAAATTTTCCACAACTTTGGGTATTATTCTTTTCCCTCTAAAGTTGAAAATAAGCGAGTCATCAAAAAATCAATTGTTAAATCAAGATGGCGGCGAACGCAATGAGGGGATGTTCCCGAAAATCGACAATCTTTGGCGTTGAAAAAGTACATTACATTACTGTGTACAGCAATGTACACGTTTCATTGCGTTCACCGCCATTTTGATTTAAAGAGTGATCTTTTGTTTTTCAAATAACTCGCCTATTTTCAACTTTAGGGTGAAAGTAATAATAATCCAAGTGGTGGGAAATTCAATTCCCCACAAGTTTAGTTTTTATCATTTTTATCCTAGGATCGATATTTACGGAGTTAGACTGCAAATAGGGGTAATAAACGGTTTTTTGTTTCATGTTTATTATCAATTTTATCGTAAAAACGCTAATAGATAGTCGGGTAATGAATTTTATTTCATACCACTTTGGCTATTACCATTTTCACGCTACGATCAATATTTTCAGATTCAGGACTAAAATAGGGGCTCCGACTTACCTCAGATTGTGCATGTGTATTGAATTTTCCCCACTTCAATTCTAATTCTGAAAATGTCGATTGTAGGGTAAAAATGGTAATAATCAATGTTCCAAAAAATAAAATTCTCTACCTGGATATCTATGAGCATTTTTACGATAAGCTTGATAATTAACGAGATAATTGAAAATAAAAAAATTTCCACCCCTAAATTCAGTATAAGTCTAAAAATATCGATCGTGGAGAAAAAATGGATATAATGAAAGTTGCAGGAACTAAAATTTCCTACCTGATTATTCATTAGCATATTCACGATAAACTTGATAATAAACATGGTAATTGAAAAAAACCGTTTTTTACCCACATTTGCAGCCTAACTCTGTAAATATCGATCCGAGGATAAAAATGATGACAACTGAACTTGTTGCGAGTCAAATTTTCCACCACTTTGGTCATTGTTATTTTCAATTTAAAGTTGAATGAAGCGAGTTATTTAAAAAACAAAACTCACTTTTTAAAGCAAGATGCCGGTGAATGCAATGAGGGGATTTCTCCGAAAATCGATATAAACACTATCAACCACCCCCCCCCCTCCCCCCAGGTATAAAAAAAATCTCTTCCTTCAATTTATATATGGAAGTACCTTTATTGATTTATTTCAAATTTTTATGGCCCCTCGTTCCGGAGTTTTAAGTTTTCGAAATTTTGTGATTTTTTATATCGACGAATTTCAAATCGATGATATCTTGTAATTGGAACATCGTACAAACATAATCAAGATAGTCAATCGATTCGTGTTGAATCCAACTTTTTCAGAAAGTTTTTTTTTCCGGAAACGTTTTGTTGCCATATTGTTCTATAAATTTTATCACGTTTGAATACGTCTTCTAAGATTGTAGTCATCTATTTGTATTTGATGTTAGACTCTCACAATATTTTAAATTTTATTTACAGATCAAGCGGGATTGCGACGCCAATTGGATCGGGCGGCCGAGGTATCATTGTTTATTCAATTTTCTTCTGCATCGATGTTTGCGTATCATGTAGATAAAAAATTTCGGCACGTTTGTGATGACTATACGCATTTTCAGACTATTCGGGCGCACGAAAGAACAATTCAACTCACAAGAAAAAAAATTAAAAAAGTAAGTGCTAGAATTTATTCCACATTATACTCCAAATTTATTCCATACTGTAAAAAATATCCTGAAATTTAAGATACAAAAAAATGTTGAAATTTACAAACCCTGGTAATGAAATTGAAACAAAAAAAGTACTGAATTTTCAATAACTGTCACTTTATATTAATATTTTTGTATTAAATTTCAAAGACAATCTTGAAAATTCAAAACAACGCACGTTCTTATTAAATTTGAAATATAAATTTTTTACAGTACAGACAGATTTTTTTAAAACATTTTTCTTTTAATAGTTACGAAAAATCAACGACAATTTAATCGCGGACCGGTATAGCGAGGACGGAAAGGTAAATATCACGAACAAGTGATTTTCTGGAAAATAGAACAAAATTTTTTTACAGTTCAAAAAGAAAGGTGACTTTTAAAATTTCGCGGGCAACGTACTTCGATTATCGATTTTTTTATTTTTTTTATATTGGTACACTCGTCACGAACATATATTTACAGTTTCAGCTATATAATATGTTTAGTTTGTTTGTGAGAGTCATAACGGTTAGAAGTGTTTTGCGTGCTCGGCGATTTTTTGGTATCGACAAAAATGGATCAAAGAATTTGCATGAAATTTTGTGTAAAAAATGAAATCAAGTGCTCCAAAACACTTGAGCTGTTGACAGACGTCAATGATGATCCTGATTTGCTCAAAAGGGTCATAATATTGGTAACGAATCATGGTCATATGGTTATGATATCGAAACCAAAGCCCAATCGTCCCAATGGAAGAGCCCAGGTGAGCCAAGACCAAAAAAAGCACGCCAAGTTTGATCTAATGTCAAAGTTTTGCTCACTGTTTTCTTCGATTACCGTGGCGTAGTGCATCAGGAGTTCTTACCATATGGTCGTACGGTCAATAAAGAGTATTATCTTCAAGTGATGCGCCGCTTGCGAGAAGCAATACGCAGAAAACGTCCGGAATTGTGGAAAAACAATTCATGGCTTTTGCATCATGATAATGCCCCTGCTCACTCATCTTTGCTTGTGAGAGATTTTTTGGCCAAAAACAATACCACAATCATGCCTCCAGCCACCATATTCACCGGATTTGGCCCCATGTGACTTTTTCTTGTTCCCAAAACTGAAGAGACCTATGAAAGGACGGAGATTTGCAACGATTGAGGAGATAAAGACTGCATCGCATGGAAGAGCTCAAGGCTATACCGAAAAGTGCTTATGAGAAGTGCTTCGAGGATTGGAAAAAGCGTTGGCACAAGTGTATTGTATCTGAGGGGGATTACTTTGAAGGGGACAACATAAATATTGATGAATAAATAAATATTTTTTCCTAAAAATACAAAGTCACCTTACTTTTTGAACACACAAAAAAAATGTATTTTATTCATTTTTCATTAATAATAAACTTTCTTGTCTTGACAGCAACGGTGGGAACGTAGATCACTTCGAGTTTTTGCGGAGTTGCGAAATATATACGTAAGTACATTAAAACTGCTCCGAATACGCTTCTACGCTTCAATTCTAACCAATTCTAAGGTTCAATTTTTTTATTTGGAAACAATTTTTTACAGTCCTGTTTATTAACCAGTGATATTTCGGAGCTTCCATCCACTTCCATTTTAATCGGCCTGTTTTCGATCTCTATCCCTAGAAACTGTGGTTCTATTTTCATAAGTATTACTTCCCTGTCTATGTGTTGGATGTTTTTCACTGTTTTCGCTCTCTGTTGTCGTCTCTCTCTGCACACCGCTTGTAAGTGTCCGTAGCACAGCCGTCGCACTGCTTCGTGCGATGCCAACAATCTTTTTTCACGTGGTTCGCTTTTCTACAACATTTGCAGGTTTTTCCCCCTATTTCTCTGGACGGCCTGGGATTTGTTGCTCGCTGTCCCGTTGCTCGCTGCCACGTTTTACTTTGGCTTTGTCGTCTATTTTGGCCTCGCGTTTGCACTCGGAAGACCTCTGACTCGCCTTCGTTGTACTTGTTTTCCTTTTGTGATTTTGTCTAAAATTTTTCGGCCGCCTTGTTTGCTTCTTCGATTGCTGTCACCGTCTTTATCGCTACGTCCAGGGTTAAGTTCTCCACTTTTAACAACGCAATTTTCACGGTTTTGCACTGAATTCTAGTTCACAGTTGATCTCTTATCGCCTCCTCTGCGTCCGCGAAAGCACACTCCATCGCCAAGCTGCGTAATGCCACTGGGTATTGCATAACTGTTTCGTCCGACTTTTGCTCCCTTTCTCGGAACTGTGCTCTGAGAACGGTATTGTTGATCTTTGGTTTCACATGGCTACTAACTTATTTGATGGTCGTCTTTAGCTCCACATATTTGGGTTTTGCTGGTGCACACACTTTGCGCACGATTTTATATACTTCCGCGTTTAACTAGTTAAAAATATAGCTCGTTTTTTGTCCTCAGCTATGTTATTGGCTTCAAAGTATAGATCAATGCGTTCGACGAATTCCTCCTAATCATCCACCCCGTTTTGAGAGTCCAGTTGGCTTGTACATTCCATCTTGCGTGTTTGCTCTTCTTTCACTTCGGTTTCTGTTTCCTCACCCCTGTTACTATCGCTCTCGTTCTCTTTACGTATTGCTGCTCTCAATAGCGCTTGCAATTGATCCAGTTTCTTGTCTTCCGTTACTTCTATTCCTCTTTTTATCAGTTCTTCAATTATCTCTTCTTTTTTGGGCTCATATATCCAGGCTGTACCTGTTCTTTCCTCACCACCTATAGCCATTCAACTCCATTTTCTGTTTTCTCCTACATCCGCGTTTTGTTCGCCATTCTAGTCGCCAATTGTGGTATCGGTTGCTAAGAAATAACAACGCACGTGTCTGTTTACTCGGAGACAGCTTAATTCAGACTGGGCCAGCAAGCACTCTACGCGTACACCCAGCCTACGGCTAGCGCGGGCACACACGCACACTCTCTCTCTCTCTCACACACACACACACACACACACACACACTTTCTCTCTTTCTCTCTCTCTCTCTCTCTCTCTCTCTCTCTGGCAACGCTACACCTTACGTAACTATACATACACTACTATTTACGATTAATTATTTCGTATTTACAGAACCAGGCGCAGCAACGGGAGCCTGCACCACCGCGAACGCCGCCACCGCAGCAGCAGCAGCAGCAGCAGCAGCGGCAGCAGCAGCAGCAGCAGCAGCAGCAGCAGCAGCAGCAGCAGCAGGAGCAGCAGCAGCGGCAGCAGCAGCAGCAGCAGCAGCAGCAGGAGCAGCTGCAGCCACCGCTGCAGCAGCAGCAGCTGCAGCCACCGCTGCAGCAGCAGCAGCAGCTGCAGCCACCGCTGCAGCCACCGCTGCTGCCACCTCCGCAGCCGCCGCAGCCACCTCTGCAGCTGCAGCAGCAGCAGCCACCGCTGCAGCCACCTTTGCAGCCGCCGCAGCCACCTCTGCAGCTGCAGCCACCTTTGCAGCCGCCGCAGCCACCTCTGCAGCTGCAGCAGCAGCCGGAATGGCCACGGTGGCTGCCGCGGTGGCAGCAGCAGCAGCAGCAGCTGCGATGGCCTCAGCGGCGAGGACTGTTGCCGCATGGCGAACAGCCTGTAAGTACATAAATATTTTTCGTCCACACAGTACTAAAAAGCACCTCTTTTTGTCGTTCTCGAGTTTTCGCGCTTTGTCCAAAAGCAGCGTAAACCCTACCCCCCTCCGCGGTACGAAAGAGAAAAATTGTAAATACACATCGTGTACGTAGGCTGTTTATGTTTTCCAATGAGCAATTTAAGAAATAAGAAATTGAAAAATTACTATGCCAGATAGAAGAATACATATTCTCCATAGCGAAGTGGTCTACTAACATACAGACATTGAATTCATGCTTTGTTTACATAGCAACCACTGCTGCGCTTACAGCAAAACGTAACACATAGTATACATATATTGGAATTATAGTTGCTGAATTTTACTATGCTGGCATTCAAATTCCGTGACGGCTTAATCATCGCTGCTTTAAAGGGCATGGCAAATAATATTCCTTGGACTTTGCTTTGCGGAATTGCAATGCCACATCGTAACGTATCTTTGAATTATAACGTTCTTCACGTTTCATATAGCTGTGACGTGCAGGGCGTTATTGCACGACTAAGAAAGTAAATCCCTTGTGCGAAACACAAGGGCTTATATTTAATTTTGTTTAGGATAAGTTTTCCGACAACGTCCCATACGGGCCCGTTCCTTTAGATAGTTGGAAGAGGAAATTATGGTCAGGATAAATTAATTTTAAGTAACTTCTTTCCCATCAAGAGTCCAATATTTATTTAATTAACAGAATTTAGAAAAGTCCCAAATGTTATGTTCCAAGAATACAAGTTAATACTTCATAATTTAAAAGGGACTCGAACGAATAGCTGAATCGCAAGACAACAAACTCTCACAATCATACGTACAAACACACACGCTACTCACTCAGTTATCGGCACAGCTGACAATATAGGCTACCGACCTTTACGCTACCTCACTCGCTCGCTCTCCCGTGGTATACCGATGCTCGCTCGCTCCGTTCCGTACAGGCCCGGTCGTTGGCATACGCGGCAACCACAGCAGTTCTTCGCGCTCACGTTACAAGGGCGTAACCCACTGTTTTTTGACTTTTCATTACCTTACTGCCATAAGGGCGTATCCCCAACTTTAACACGGAAGTTCCATAAGAACAATATTCATCAGCCTACAGCCAGAAGGGCGTAAGCCCACACTACAATACTGCCAGAAAGGCGTAAGCCACGAAAAATAAAAAAAAGCGGCTTACGCCCGTCTGGCAGATCATTAATCATTTTTTTCCGGATTTAAATCGCCTGATTATAGCCAGACGGGCGTAACCCTCTTTATTTTATTTTTCGTGGCTTACGCCTTTCTGGCGGATAACCGGTCAGTTTTTTCCGAATTTCGATCGTCTACTTACTGCCAGAAGGGCGTTACCCCAAAAAAAATTTTAAACGTGATGTGTGTAAGATGCTGGCCAGTTTTCCATCTTTCTGGCCAGTTGATGGCCAGTAAACTGTCGAGTTCCAGACTAGGTGTGTAACGCAAATCTGTTCAGTGCCAGTCTTAGCAGACTGACGAGTTGCTGGTCAGAAAAACTCGGCAGTTGCTGGTCAGGAAACTATTCGCTATTTGCTAATATTTTTTAATGCGAAATATAAACAAAAACGAAATATATCATTTGCATGATGGTTGCATGCGCATATTTAGTCGTTGCTATTCGCTCTGTGCAACTCAGTGGTGGCGACATCTGGTAGCTGAAAAACGTGAAAAGGTGGGATAGTGTAGCTGTGATTTGAGTTGGAAATTTTACGAAAAGTGCAATTAATTAAAATAGGAGTGTTTTTCGGAATAACTTTTGCATGTAGTGATAGCAGCGATTGTTCTACAATTAATGAAAAAAAAAACAAGTAAGTAAAGTATCATTAAGATTTATATTTTGACAATTGTACGATGCATTGTGAGGTTATGTTCGTATGCAGTAAGCATATGAATATGTGCTTTTTGTGTGAAAAGAAAAACTGAATGAAAGTATGGACAAGCGTTAGAAGTTCTATAATAAAAATGAGAATAATTAATTAATTGGATATAAAATATGATGTTGTGTATATTATATACACGAAGGGTACGAGATGCAAAAAGTTAATGAATATATTCGCCTTATTTTCTTTTCAGTTACAAGTAGGCATTTTCTCGTCCTAAAAATGGACATGGTCATAAAAACTGGATTTGAAAAAGTCACTCATGACATTTCATTCCAACCTGAGACGGCGCCAAAGGGCAAAGAGCTAGTCAAAGCGAATCACGTTTACAACGTTGAAGAGTGTCGCAAAAATGGGCAGAGCTAGGGTGACTGAACCAGTGAATGAACACCTACCAGTGAATGAACAGGCTTAGTATTTTAATTAAACGGCAGAGATATGATTCTATTATTATGAAGAATTTTGTATTCATAATGAAGTGAAAATTCTGAGAAAACATCTAGTAGTGATATTATTTGACGCTGTGAAAGATTTGCGATGCTATGGATTTTTTTTCGTACTTGGGGCGCATATTCATAAGAGACAGCCATGTTGTTATAACCATCTGACTGTGCATCGAATACCAGAATATTCCATATCACCTCGATAAATCTTTTTAAAAGATATGCAATAATTTTTTCAACGTTATACATTGCCAAGCTTCAATTATATTAATGAATTTTTGGTCAAAAACCCAATATTGTTTGCGATATATGGCCGTTTATTCACTGATCAAAAAATTATAATTTAAATTATTTAAATTATAATTTAAATTATAGTTTAAATTATAGTTTAATTTAGTTTAAATAATAATTTAAATTATAGTTTAAATTAGCAATTAAATCGATAAACGAATTTAAAACTGCTGTTTCATTATTTTTTTAAATAATGTAAATTTTGAAAAAAAGTCATTCACCAGGATTTGAACCCGGTATCCTCCATTCGACAAATCCAGCATTTTCGATCCTCAAATAATTATTTAAAAAGAAATTGACGCTTTTGAGATTATTTTTATTTACGAGTGTAATGTAATGTAAAGAATGCACAACGCGTTTGACGCGTGTTATTTTAACACATCAAATGCTTATTACACACCTAAGTAACTTGAAATAACACACTTCATAACACACCTAGATTTACAGTGTAACACACCAAATGCAATGCATCTAAAATGCATTGAAACAATGCACGTAGAAGCACTTAACACGTTTCGGTCCATGTACACGCGTTAAAGGAATACGGCATCAAGAAAAAGCATGAACGCATACACGCGTTAAAGTAATACGGTATCAAGAATTAAATGTATATTAGGTGAACATGTTTATTTTCACATAAACAATATATATATATATATATATAATTATTGTTAAACTCAATGGCTATAATTAATCTCTTAGCAGTCAGGCAAAAATAAGATGTTTGTGCCACTTTTGTGTTGGAAAAAAAAATTTCATAGATTTATCATATAATTACAGTATTACGGTTTTTGAGGTTGCTGAATCCGAATCTGAAATCGGATTTCCAAAATTTCAAATGGTGGATCCAACATGGTGGATGTAAAAAAAAACAAAAAGAAATGAATCAAATCAAAATCGAAATAAAAATAATAAAAAATTTTAAATACAATAAAAAACACAAAACTTTTTGAATTTCCAAAAACACAAAAAAAAAAATGGGATACGAAAAATACGAAAAAAAATTAAAAAATATGAATAGTAAAAACAAATTTAAAAAATACAAAAAGCCCAAAAAATTTTTTAAATACAAAAAGTACAAAAAAAAAATTATATACAAAAAGCACAAAAACATTTTAAATACACAAAGTACAAAAAAAAAAATACAAAATCGGAGTCAACAACCGCCATGTCTTCGATTCGTGACTCTGGGTTCGGCCGTGAGCGAGATATAAAACCAAAAAAAATATCCTTTTACATTTTTTACAATTGATAATTTGTCATGAATGGTTTACTGAATTTTTATTTGTCATAATGTATCCGAGCTTCAGATACACAAAGTCAGGACACAAATTCGAAATTCGCGACCACAAACATCTAAAGATACAAATTTTTGTCAAAATCAAATTACATTTTGAATTTTCTCCCACCATATTGGATCCGCCATTTTGAATTTTATAAATCAGATTTCAGATTTGAATTTAGCGATCTCAAAAACCATCACGTACTCACTTTCGTCGGAATCAAACTGTTTTTATAATTTTCGTCCGCCATATTGGATCCGGCATTTTGAATTTTAGAAATTAGATTTCAGATTCGAATTTAGCGATCTCAAAAACCATCACATACTCACTTTCGTCGCATTCAAACTATTTTTAGAATTTTCGTCCCCCATATTGGATCCACCATTTTGAATTTTAGAAATTAGATTTCAGATTCGAATTCAGCGATCTCAAAAACCATCACATACTCACTTTCGTCGGAATCAAACTATTTTTAAAATTTTCGTCCACCATATTGGATCCGCCATTTTGAATTTTATAAATCAGATTTCAGATTTGAATTCAGCGATCTCAAAAACCATCACGTACTCACTTTCGTCGGAATCAAACTATTTTTATAATTTTCGTCCGCCATATTGGATCCGGCATTTTGAATTTTAGAAATTAGATTTCAGATTCGAATTTAGCGATCTCAAAAACCATCACATACTCACTTTCGTCGCATTCAAATTATTTTTAGAATTTTCGTCCCCCATATTGGATCCGCCATTTTGAATTTTAGAAATTAGATTTCAGATTCGAATTCAGCAATCTCAAAAACCATCACATACTCACTTTCGTCGGAATCAAACTATTTTTTAGAATTTTCGTCCGCCATATTGGATCCGCCATTTAGAATTTTGGAAATCCGATTTCAGATTCAGATTCAGCGACCTCAAAAACGATGATTTACCAAATTACAGTCAAATCGATGTAGTAAAACCATGTTTTTTTTTTCAAACGCGCCCACATGTGTCATGACACAAATGTACACTAATAGCATTTAAATACAAGAAAGTCCTAAGTAATGAATAGCGTATTGGTAGCGTGTCAGTCGTTAGATAGGTCGTTAGGTAGGTCTCAAGTAAAATCTCAGGTAGGCTCAAAATTAATTTCGACGGATTAACGTCCGGGCTAAGCAGCTGGATGAACTCGTAAATAAAAATAATCTCAAAAGTGTATTAAGATATTACCGACAGTAGTGGACGCGCGGACGATGCGCGGCTCTGGCGATCTCCCATGTTAAGCAGTATTGGCCGAGGCCACTACTTGGATGGGTGACCGCTTAGCCGTGCACTGGCTTGGCGCGCCGACTACCGAGCGGGAGGCAGTTTTACTGAGATTCGGATATGGTAACATATCGGAAACTCAGTAAAAGTAAGGCCGTCTGTATCGGCATGGGTTTTCCGCAGTTTCCCCATGTCCACGGCGAATGCGATACAGTGTAGCTAAAAAGCAGCTGCGGATGCTACGGAAGTTACGTTAGCTTAGCTAAGTGCGGGTAGGGAGCGGTAGGAGGAATCAAATGGGAAGGGTTAATACGTAAAAACCCGCAAGGGTGTACGTTGGCACACACAAAAATAAAAAATAAAGAAATAAATAAGTAAATAATTTTTCAAAATTCAAAAAACAGCAGTTTTAAATTCGTTCATCGATTTAATTGCTAATTTATAGAGAATAAACTATATTTATTATGCCGATTTTACCCGTGCAGGGATGATATTGCATCATCAGGCGCAATCGGGGAATCCTAGTAGGCGTATTAAAATAACACACTTAAAGTGTGTTATGAATTAACACACGCTAAAACGTGTTCCAAGTGACTACAAGGAAATAACACACAAAAGCGTGTTAACATAACACGTTTGAATTTGCAGTGTACGTTTTAACACGCAGCGGCAGCGTGTTAACTTTATAACACGGAGAAAGTGTGTTAAATTAACACACGTATATGCATTGAAAGAATGCACAACGCGTTTGACGCGTGTTATTTTAAAGGGCATTTACACGGTACCTAACACTCGTTTGGTACCATATTTACGTACTTTAACGCCTGCTTTGATTACACCGGTTTTTGTAACACTGGAATCTCTCCCTTTCTTTCTCTCAGCCTCATTGTTTGAATGTGTGACGTACACGGCATTATTGCACGACTAACAAAGTAAATCCCTTGCGCGAAACACAAGGGTTTATATTTAATTTTCTTTAGGGTAAGTTTTCTGACAACGCAACGTCCCATACCGTTCCTTTAGATAATTGGATAAGGAAATTATGGTCAGGATAAATAAATTGTAAATAACTTCTTTCCCGTCAAGAGTCCAATATTTATTTAATTAACAGAATTTAGAAAAGTCTCAAATACTTTAACCCAAGAATACAAATAAACAGAGGTCAAAATTTAAAAGGGCTCGAATGAACAGCTGAATCGCAAGACAACAAACTCTCACAATCATACGTACAAATACACGCGCTATATACTCACTCAGTTATTGGCACAGCTGACAATATGGGCTGCCGACCTTTCGCTACCTCACTCCCTCGTTCTCCCGTGGTATACCGATGTTCGCTCGCTCCGTCCTGTACAGGCCCGGTCGTTGGCATACGCAGCAACCACAGTTACTGTTCTTTGCTTTACAGTTCTTTGCGTTACAGTTCTTTGTGTTACAGTTCTTCGCGCTCACGTTACACACCCTTACACTCTCTCCTTGATTGCTGGATAGCTCTTGGACTCACTCGTACATTAAACACTTAAAATTACACGACAGAATGTTCGTGGCGAAGGTTGATTGTAATTCCTTAAACCTAGCACAAATCGACTTACAACACTATGCGCGCAACTCGTAGGCTTCGATACGATTCTTGTCGACTTACAAACGATCACTTTATGTGTGAATCACGGAACTACACCATGAGAATTATTGCCGCGGCGTGAAGCGAAATTGTGGAGTTACTTCGGAATCACCCTGGTGATTCGGGCAACCTCATTGCAACGGTTGCTTTTTGGCAATGGTTGGTTAAGGACAAAAACTGCCTAGAGAAGCAACCGTATTTGCAACCACTACCCAAGAATTCTATATCGGTTGCTAATGTGGTTGCAAGTTAGTCGCAAGTTCGGTTGCAAATGTGGTTGCAAACTATACAGTCGCAAGTACGTTTAAAAATGTAAAAGGGGCTTGGGTTTGAAATATTATGAACTAACAACCAACTTCAAATTTAATTTGTAAAACGATTATTTGCAACCGAGTTTGCAACTGAGTTTGTAACCACATTTGCAACCGTAGTTTGCAACCGATAGAATTCTCGGGTAGTGGTTGCAAATACGGTTGCTTTTCTGGGCAGTTTTTGTCCTTAACCAACCAGTTGCTTTAGTGCTTGCTAGAACCGTTGCAATTAGTGGTTGCCCGAATCACCAGGACAAGCTTTACGCTATCGTGTACATCCGGAGACTAATTTGTCCAGCTCGCTCAGCTGGCGTTCTGTCAATCGCCAGGTGAAAGAGCGGGAGCAAATTTCGTCAATTCAACAATCCTGCATGCGCGAGCATTGACTCGCACTCTCAGGACGTTACACCGGAATTCCAAATGTGCTATGTAGGAATTATCGAATATAAACAATTTTTGAGACAGCTTCAGTTCATTTCCAACGGTCATTGCCCCGTGTTGCCAAGTCACCAAAATGGTTACTCGGAAACACGGCACGTGACAAATGTATGGTCTTTAAGGGCGGGGTAAGGCTTTTAAGCTTTTTTTTTGCATTTTTTTTTTAATTTTTCAATGAATGTATAACATCTCAAGAATATTGTATCAAAATTTCAAGTCGATCGGAGCAAAATTAACGGAGTTATTTCTATACCTGCCTGGCAGCTGCTGGCGTTCATCACTTCAAAACGTTGCAAAACTTTGAACGCGTTTTTCTCAAAACCACTTTTTCAAAGTCCGTGCCCCTCGCCATTTGAAAACTATTCAACCGATCCTTTTCAAATTTGGTACACAGTTTCTACATACAAAATACGTAACCCCAACGGTTAGTATGATTATTATTTTTCCCGTTAAGGATGTTTTCCACTTACAAAATGGCGGAAAATTTAGTCGAAAATCGCAACTTTTGTTTCAAATAACCACCAAAAACGTAAAAATGATAAAAATGAAAATCAGGAACCGTTGGGGTTAGGCTTTAGTGATGCTTTAATGAAATTTCTTTGTATTTTTGGTTTGAGATAATTTTTCGCCGAGTGAGTTCGGGCACCGCAAAACGTCTTTTTGGAAAAGCGTTCTCGGAAAAGCGTTGCCACGGGCTTAATTCTGGATATTTCTCAACAAACAAAATTAAGAAGATTGTTGGAATGCTAGTTAATAATGTCCAACAAGTTTTAATAAATTTGCACTATCCAAATCTCTAAAAAAATTCGCAGAAAAAGTGTTTTTTTTTGCCTAAAACCCTTACCCCCCCCCCCCCCCCCTTAAATGGCCATTTTTGGGGTGGTTGAAGCCACGTAAAATCGCTCATACACCTTTCATAAGTTTCACTTCTGATGCGTGTGCTTTTTGCTTTTTCTTTACTTCAGCGAGGGCGAATAATCAATGACCGGCCATACGGATTAACTCGATGGAGCGACGCCGAGGAACTTTCCATGTTGGCTTATATCTTCGCACAAGACCAAGATATTGTGGCGCGTGCGGCAAATGATGCCTTGGTGTGGGCCGAATGGCACAACCCCATGGTAAGTTTCTACCTAGATATACATAGGGAGCTTTCCATCTACGCGATACACACAGACACAGTGTTAACGCAGTTAGACACTGTGGACGGTGCTTGCTGGAACGTGGGTGCTTTCTGAAACCTTACTCGAGTTAACTATAGTTAACTCGCGGCGTTCATCCACACTGAGTTGATTCACATCGCGGCGTTCACAAACCCCAAGTCAACTCCCGAGTAAACTTTTTCTACCCACGTCAAGGAGGTAGGTATAAGTTACTCGTCATGCGCATTACGGAATTTTAGGGAACACCCTTCTATGTTCTATATTCCATGTTGTATGTTTATACTATTCTAATCATATGAAGAATGAAACAGCTGCTTTATGGAATTTATTATTAAAGAAACGGCTGTTTGTTTCCCTTGCATCTATGCAAAAATAAGTATCCATCATAGAAGTCCTGTAGTAATTTCATCTTTTAGTGAGTGTAAGGCTGCCGTTCCATGGGTTCCGAATCCGTTCTGTAGCGAGTAATCCGGAGTCTAGAGTTTTTTAAAGAGCCAATCAGAGACGTTCCGGGTAAACTGTTCCATGTGAAAATAATCACTGAACTCTTACAGTTCAGTGAAAATAAACCTCCTCTCCCATGAACGGAAATTTACAACGACGGAACGATCGGCAGCAAATCGCTGTGTTTGCTTTTGGCGCGCAATTGAAATGCACTACTGTGATTGGACGATGCGGATTCCGTCTCCGTAAATTTCGGTTCATGGGACAGACGGAGTCGACGGCAACAGAATTCCGTTAAGGTAGTTGTGCCGCGACCCGCGACGGGGAATAAGCGGAAACGACCGTGCGGTGGCGCGCGGTGAGCGGAGCACGCATAAAACAAGAGAGAGTCTGACCGTTCATGCCTATACCCGTAGATAGCGGGTAACTTTGACTAATCATTCCCGAAAAACTAAACGGTGGATCATTCCGAATTTTTTTATCATCAATCCTGAAACATCCTTCTACAATATGCTAATTTTTTGTAAAAATGTATAGAACGGTTTTCGTACTAAAATTAGCAATATACGGTTTCCATATACTTAACATGGGGAACGCGTGTGAAATGTTCCAACTTTGAGGGCGATTATTTCGCGTTCCAGACGGGAAAAAAATCTGAAATAATTTGTCCACCTACATTACACATTAATGAAACTGTATTCCAAATTTCAGCCGATTCTATAGAAAACTCTCTTTGCGGCATAACTACCTTAACCTACACAAAAAAACACATGCAATATACGTAGTTAACTTAAAAACGCAGACGTGAAGCGAAGTGATAAAATAATAACCGCGGCGAAGTCTTCTACGAGCCAATAATGGATGCGAAAACGATGTTAATATCTATCTCTTGTAAATTTAATTTTGTTTGATTCGTTTCTTTATTATACCTACACTGTTAAAAATTTCTGTTGGAAATTTACAACAAATGTACAGGAAGCAATATTCGGGCATGGTATTGTAAAATTTAATACACATTTATGAAGTAATTTTAAAATACTTGCATTGTAAATTTATTGTACATTTACAGCGAAGTTACTAAACATTGGTGTAGTAATTTTAGCAAACTTGAGTATTATAAATCAACTCATGATTTGCAAATTTAAAGTGTATTTGTCTATTAATTTTGATGTGCATGTATTTTAAACATGTCACAATGATCACGCAATTTTACCAAGCATGTACACATTAAATTTACTGTACTTTTACAGTGAAGTTACTGAGCATTAATGTAGTAATTTTAGCAAACCTGGGTATTATAAATCGACTCATGATTTTTATTTTTATTTTTTATTGCAAATTATAAACGAACATGAAATATATCACTTGCAGAAAGGTTCCGCACACATATTTTGTCGTTACTGAAAAAAAAAAAAAAAAAAAAAAATACGGCACGGATTACTCGATACGATTTTATTCTCCTGGACGGGGACTCGAACCTGCGACCTACCTACCTATCCTACCTATCTTCCTGACACGCTACCCACTACGCTATCGACTGTTATGGAACTTGGGTAATTCATTTCATGTATTATTTGACATGCCAGAGAACACTTGATCAGTTGCATGTTGGGAGCTATATACCACCGTGCAGAAAAGAAAAGATAGTGAATCATAATAAAAATCGTGGCCGGCAAATTTAATTTTCAGACGGTGAAGTTTCTCGTCCCGAAAAACCGCGTCATAACAATAATAGCAATAACATTTACAATAATAATAACCAACAAATAATAATAATAATAATAATAATAATAACAATAACAACAATAACAGAAATAAGCCACACTATTATTATTATTATTGTTGTTGTTGTTATTATTATTATTATTATTATTATTATTATTAGTATCGAATAATGTGTTGACAAGCGTTTGTAATTTTAATATACTTGAGCTTAATTTTCTTTAACGTTAGTGAATTTAGCAAACTGGTCAACAAATTTCTAGTAATGTGTAGTAAATTTACAAAACAAATGAGGTTACTATATATGCATGTTTAGTGTATTTAAGATAATGTTACGTATTTCTCGTACTACGTATAGTAAAATTAATTTTTTGTATTGTGAATATAATAAACATGCATAGTAATTGACTTTGCTACTCCAAATTTGTTTTTTCGCAAGGTTTTCGTATAGTAAATGTATTGTAAATTCACAATAATTTTTTACAGTGTGTTTTTGGTAAATTTAGCAAACTGTTGAGCCAATTTCTAATAATGTGCAGTAAATTTACAAATGAAATAAATTTGCTGCGCATGTTCGGTAAATTTAAGATACATTTGGTGGAGTTTAATGAAATCAGAAATCTTTATTGCAATTTTAATACAAATGTATAGCAATTCATTTTGCTGTACTGAGTTTGCAATACTATTGCAGAAATGTCACAAAATTCGAGTGCATCAAATTCAAGACACTATTTAGTAATTTCAATAATCACTTCAGTTACTTTGCTATACAATTTTGTGAATTTAAAAAATTTGATTGTAAAATAGAAACAAACGCACAGCAAGTTTGTTTGCATTGCTAAATTTATAATTTTAGAATACTTCAAATGAATTTCCTCCATCTTGTGTGTGGTAAATTTAGCAAACTGTTGAGCCAATTTCTAATAATGTGTAGTATATTTACAAATGGAATAAATTTGCTGCACATGTTTGGTAAATTTAAGATACATTTAGTGGAGTTTAATGGAATCAGAAATCTTTATTGCAATTTTAATACAAATGTATAGCAATTCATTTTGCTGTACTGAGTTTGCAATACTATGCAGAAGTGTCACAAAATTCGAGTGCATCAAATTCAATACACTGTTTAGTAATTTCAATAATCACTTCAGTTATTTTGCTATACAATTTCTTGAATTTAAAAAATTTGATTGCAAAATAGAAACAAACGCACAGCAAATTTATTTGCATTACTAAATTTATAATTTTAGAATACTTCAAATGAATTTCCTCCATCCTGTGTGTGGTAAATTTCGCAAACTGTTGAGCCAATTTCTAAGAATGTATAGTAAATTTACAAATGAAAAAACTTTGCTACACATGTTTAGCAAATTTAAGAAGCAGTTTCATCTTTCTCGAACAAATTTTAGTAAAATCAAAAATATTCATTGCGATTTCAATAAAAATGCATAGTAATTCACATTACAGTAGTAAATTTGTAATTTTGTAAGACTTTGGTGTCGTAAATGTGTAGTAAATTCGCAATCATTTTTAACAGTGTACGAGATCGATAGGACGGCTCATATTTGAGGTTATAATTTCAATTTCAACTGATTTTAACTTTTTCGACGTAAATATACACGCACGCGTCACACTACAGCCCACACTCATTTCGTGATAGATGCTCGCAATGCACACGGAACCGCTTGCCCGGAACGTCTCTGATTGGGTCTTCAAAAAACTCTAGACTCCGGATCACTCGCTCCGGAACGGATTCTGAACCCATGAGACGGCAGCCTAATACCCGTTTTCTCTGACACAGTTTAAACGGCGTTCAATTTTTTCTGTATAGTTTGGAGATAGGCTGAACTTAGTTCAAACTTCGATCAACGTTGGAGAAAATGGGCCTAAATCAGTCAAAATGTCAAAAAAAAAGTTGTGTTTGTGACCGAATGGGGCAGAAAATAAAATTTTCAACCGGGACGGATTGGAGTAGCGATTGCTGCCAATACAAAACAAACAGCTCGTTTTACCCGCACTTGGCGTACCGCCATGCTAATCCGTGACACTAACTTTTATCGTTCGAAAACTTTAGTGACTTCGAGGTAACTCTAACTCTACTATACTCTACTCGGGTAAAAGTTAGTGTCACGGATTAACATGGCGGCACGTCGAGTAAGCGTAAAACGAGCTGTTTGTTTTGTATCAGCAGCAATCGCTGCTCAAGCTTCTGATTCACAACTTTTTTTTGACATTTTGGCTGATTTATACTCACTAAAAGATGAAATTACTAAAAGACTTCGATGATGGATACTTATTTTTGTGTAGATGCCTGGAAAACATAAAGCCGTTTCCTTAATAATAAATTCTATAAGGCAGCCGTTTCTTTCTTCATATGCAAGAAGGCTTCTTGTTCATATGATTGGAATAGTATAAACATAGAACATGGAACATAGAACATAGAAGGGTGTTCCCTAAAATACCGTAATGCGCATGACGAGTAACTTCTACCTGCCTCTTCGACGTGGGTATAAAAATTTTAATCGGGAGTTGACTCGAGAGGGTTTGTGAACGCCGCAACGTGAGTCAACTCATCAGTGTTGATGAACGCCGCGAGTTAACTATAGTTAACTCGAGTAAGGTTTCAAAACACACCCCAGAGTACGCTTAGATAGGTCTTACTAGATTTTCGATTTTTCCTTCGCAGCAATCGCGTCTGTGCCGCTGACAATTTAAAAACAAAACACGCATGGCATTAATGTTCCCCGGTTCCAACGTATAAATATAAAATTGCCCATCGCAATTGGCAACAGTGACGGTGACACAGCGCCAGAAACACAACGATGAGTTGTGTTCAATTGTGCCGTACCGTGTCGTTGCTGGAAAGCACCGCGCGGCACACCGTGTCGCTTTGTGCCGACTGTGTCGGTAGATTGAAAGCTCCCATTATATCTTTGTCGGATTCGTGACATAGGCATTTTTATAAAGTTCTTTATCTTGCTCACAAAGCTTCCTATATGAGCAAGTTATTTTTTCGATCGTTGCTTGTACATACAGGAATTTTTGTGAGCTGAATGAAAAAATCTTTAGAAAAATTCTAAAATTGCGAGGAGGTAATGTGTATGTTCCTACACGCACCTTTTTCAATTATGTCCCTGCTAACACAGAACGTTATAAAAACGTTGTTAAGACGTTTACAAAAACACGCAAAAACGTCTCTTTTGAATGGTCGAAAAAAACGTCTTGATAACGTTTTTCAAACCTTATTTTGCCGCAAACGTCTTGAAAACGTCTTTTAAATGTTATTATGGCCGCAATTTTTTTCCCCAAAAAGTTTACAGCGTGTTTAACTTATTTCTATCGGCTTCTGTAAACTTTTTTGGGAAAAAAATTGCGGACAAAATAACGTTTAAAAAACGTTTTCAAAACGTTTTTTCGACCATTCAAAAGAGACGTTTTTGCGTGCTTTTTTAAACGTCTTAACAACGTTTTTATAACGTTCTGTGTTAGCAAGGGTTTAATATAATGGAGTTTTGTAGGAAAATAATGATTATTTTTACAGAACCGCAGCATGAACGCCATCAAGAAGAGATTCGCTAGCATCCGTGAGTCGTACCGAGCTGGGGGATGGGAGGCACCTGAGATTCTACGAAGACCGTGTGCCTTCCACTTCCTAGAAAGGATGCGCCCGTTCCGAGTCAGGCATTAAAAATGTAGGTATGTATAGAATATGTAAACTGTCGAATTTCTTTATCCTTGAATTATTTTCTTTAAGTTATCCTTGAATTATTTTCTTCGAAATAAAAAAAAAATCCGACCGCGCTCGAGAATATCCAGGTAACGTTTTTTTTTTGCAACTTTGTCGCCCTCCCACTCCCCTGCGTCACGCTCAAATCGTCAGATTAAGGAAATTCACACTTTTTAGCATGTAACTAACCTACCATATCTTAATCTGACGCGCTCGAGTATTTCTGACCATCGATTTATTTTTACCAATCTGACGGGCTGCCCTAGATGCGCGTCACTACATAGGGTGCTCGGACATGGTAGAGGTACCTAACAGGGTGCTAGGCATCCCCCCCTATGTCCTGCTTAGCGCGCGCTCCGAGGCACTCTGGCAAAACCGAAAATTGAACATTAAAAATTTTTTTTTTCACTATAGGACCAACTGGATATTGTTTTTGTGACCCTAAAATATTGGTTAAGCCAAAAAAAATCGAATTTTCCAAAATCCTAGAGTGGTGTTACCCCTTAATGCAGAATTATTTTTGGACATAAATTTCGATGTTTAAAACGCGTCATTTACGTGCACGTAGACGTCCAGGATTATGTATCAACACTTTCGAAAAATTCTGAGATAATAATGTGTATGCAGAAGACAACGAGGATTAATTTTACAGTTCAAAGCCTCATATATAGTCAGGGGGACAACGAAAACGAAGAAAAAAAAACCTTTTTCCCCTGTTTATTATAATATCCTCCGTGAAGCGAAGATAAAAGAGGCTCGTGATACTCAGCACACGTGATACTCACACGATTATAAGGGAGCACGTTTCATCGATAATACGAACGTGATCATACGATGATAAATATTGTACAAACATGTGAAAGATCTACCGATGACTACGTCATATCAACTCAAAAAGCCATAACAATTATAAAGCGCGATACGTATATCGACTGATCAATTAATCGTGCCCTGAAATCCTCGAGACACACTCTTGTGACGACTCTTTTGTGGATTTTCATGATTATTATACTATGAAAATATGCGGTGAAAAACAAAGTCGTAAGGATATTACACAAATAAGTATTCGACGAGATGGCATTTTTAATTTTTTTTTTTTGGTTGGATTGAAGATAAGAATAAATTACGATTCGACGCGTGACAGGATTTTTTTTTTGTGAATTTACCACTGAAATTAGCCATCGGAAAACATAGCAAAAAAAAAATCATGCAGAAGAAAAAATCATATTTGCAGCTACTTTTTTTTTGGAAAACTTGAAAACATCGAAATTTCTAGTAGCCATAACTTCACGCTCGTTCTATCGTTTCAGACGAATGCCGTTTGGTTCATTCCGTCATTTCGATTGTTTTTTTTTTACTGAAAAGAGCACTTTGAAAATTTGTGAAAAATTGAAAAAAAATCGTAGCCCGATGAACCAAGCGATATTTTGAAGCTAAAACGATTGCGAAGAGAATGCGCACTGAACAAAGTTTCGACTCTTTTGGGAAAAATAGTTACAGCGATTTTAGTGAATCCATAAAATTTCGATAAATGAATAAATGTTCAATTTTTCGTTTTTTTTCTTAATTTCGTTTCCGTATCTAACTCTTGGGATTAGGAAAGAAAAATCCACGTGATTCGTTTTAGTGATTAGTGGAAAATTTCCGATCGCCATATTTGTACACTTTTTTCGGTTGTTCAGGTGCATTAGTCATGTTCGGACCCTATTTGCAGATTACATATTTACGAATTGCGAAGATTTGTTGGGTCAGGAATGATTGGCTGCTTAAATTTCTTAATTTTTACATTACAGCGTACGCTGTAACTGAAAAAAAAATTCATCAAGATTACATGAAAGCGACATCTGAAAATTTTCGAAGGACAGACTTAGAGATGTTTCCAACACAAATATAAACTCTTTTTCCCGTGTTGATACAGTTTTGTGATTTTGCAAAATGGTACAAAACAATATTTGTACACTTTTACGCAATATTTGCGAAATTCCCTGCTCGATATTCACGAGCAATGTAAGTTTTCAATCCAATTTTTCTACTTTCTTATTTGCGAAAAGGAAAAAATAGCAAAAAAACACTTTATTCACGAACGAGCATGGCTAAGCGCCATCTATATTTCATTTTTTCCAAAATACAAATAGGATTGAATGAAATCTGTTTTTTTTTGTCAAATGAATTTTGATTAATTTTGTTTTTTTTTTCTTTAATGAATTTTACAGTCGCGGGAGAGAAGCCACAGCACGAAGATCCGAGCTCGGTGCCTCGTAAGGGAAGAAGAAAAAAAAAACGGAAAATAATTGATACAAAAAAAAAAGAAAAAAAAGAAAGAACGAATATCGTGTAATTATACCAGATTGGGCAGGATCCGATCGAAAATTCTTCAAATTTCTCATAAATTCATGAAAAAAATATATTTCGAACCACGTATGTATGTATGTGTGTATGTGTGTACAGTATTTATTGGCCCGACGATTGTTTGGCGATAATTTCTTATTTTTTTTTTTTCTTCTTTCTTTCGTTTCTCATATATTATTTATGCTTTGGTAAAATTAAATAAGCCTCGAGCGAAATACAATTTTTGTGTGTGTGTGTATAGATATGAACTGAGAGATCTCTGTCTCTCTCGTGAAAGAGTCCGAGGCGAGTTGGGCGAGAAACTGAAAAAAAAAAAACAAAAAAACGGGAAAAATCGACGAGAGACGTGGATTAAAATGTCGCGAGCGATAAGAAACGCGAGCCGTTTCGAAATAAACACGGCATAATTATGCATAATAATTATACTTAATGTTCAATAACGTCACTAAGAATCCCGATCGAATTATTTGTAAATAACTATTATTATACGTAAACGGAAAAAAGATGAAATAATAATAATAATAATCATCAAAAGTCCCTGCGAAATGGACTCGTTGTAATATATACATGAATAAGCGAAAGATTAAGCAAACCCCCCCTCAATGTCAATGTTAGTTCCATGTCGATGTTGAAAAATTTAACGTCTTTGCGAGACGGTTAAAAGTTTTTTTTTTTCGTATTTTTTTTTTTTTTTTCGATGAATTTTCAGCGAGTAAACTCAACGAGTCGTTGCTCTCGTACGACGAGTGGGACTCGTAGCGATACAGCGAATGTACACTAAAAAATTTATATTAACGCACTAAAGTACGGCCTAGCGCGTAAAATTACATATAGCGAAAAAGAAAAGGATGAATCCTTTTTTTTTCCCCTGCAAGTTGGGATTTTGAATATTCGTTGCGGACGTTTGCGCGAATGGACGCGATTGTGTGTGCGCGTGCGTGAAATCAACGGCGATCGGATCGTTGAATCCTCGCCCTGAGCGGAATTGTAACGATCGACTGCTAATCATGTACATAATTATGAATATATGTAATACGAGGAATAATTAACTGAGCAAAGTATAAAGAACGCGGCGTAAGAGAGAAAAAATGCAATCGATAAAATTATGTCACGCATTAATTGACTAAATAGGTAAAAAAAAAAAGGAATAAAACGAAAAAAAAACAAACGAAAATGTAGCACGTATCGAGAAAAATCTGATAAATTCGATAAAGGGATATAATGGACATCGTCATCATCGAGCAGTGGCAAAACGATTGAGATTTACGATACGATTAGTAAAAATAACGCAGTCGAATCTTCTTTATTTTTTTTATTTTTTTTTCTATTAAATCCCAATCGTGTACCCTGTAAATTCTAGTCTGTCTTGTCAATACAGTCTCTTTTTGTAGGCAACATTCGGCAAATAAATATTTCTAAAGTTGATCACGTGTCTGAAAGCGTTTGAAAAAAAACCTCTCAATGCAACGTTAGGGGAGAAAAAAAAAACACTTTTTGGACTCTCGATCTTGAATCTTTTTTCAAATCTACTGTGTGTGTGTGTGTGTGTGTGTGTGTATTAGGGTGTCCGTTATTTCTTAAATTTACTTTTTCACTTGGGTATGGTCCAAATCATTAGTTTAGAGCCTAAAAACAATTATGGCAAGAATTAAAAATTAAAATTTATGTCTTTTTAGACTTTAATTTTTTTTTTCGCTCACTGTATTCATTACCTCATTAAATATTATTGATTCTACTATTATTCTGACCTATTCAGGTGGATAAATTTTTATAATGGTGAAAAAAAAAAAATTTCATAAGTTTTGAGGTCAAAATTTATTTTTACCGTATTTTTCAATAATTTTCGATTACTTTTGAATTTATTGACTTTTCAATGCTTTTTATCTATTTTAAGGTTGAATATATGTTTTTATACTCTCTCATTACTGTTCAATAAAAATTTTGAGGGAAAAAATTTTTTTTTTCGCATTTAATACCACAAGAGCTTGAAAATTATCGGGTATTTCCCGATAGGATCGTTTGTTTGCAGGAAACTTTGAGGGAAGTACCCAATTAATTTTGAAGCTCGAGCGGTATTCGGGGGATTATTTTTTCATCCAAATTTCGGCCAATGGAATTGCACCGCGAGATCAAATCCACAGTTAAAAATTCAAAATTTAAAAGTCATGGAATTATCATTGTTTTATCAAAACTTTTCAATTAACACAATGGAATTCTGTCAGATTCGATGGACGATTTTTATCAAAATTTTGGTACAGAGTTGACCGAACAATTTTTCATTATCGGCCAAATCGGTTTAGGTATTAAGGGCTTATTCGATATAGAATTTTTTGGTGGTCACAATTATATTATTTACAATGAAAGGACAAGTTTCAGCGATTGAGAAAATGTGCAGCCTCCCCCTCAAGAGAGGTAAAAACTAAAAAATGAAAAAGATTGATTTTTCGTTTCGATATATCATAGTATCGATAGGGCCTACGGACAATCCGACACAATCCACAAGATCGACCTTTCGTTTACGATCCGGCAACCCTAGACCGAAAGTGTCAAATACCAGTCGCGAAATTAAAATTTTCACGGTTTACCAACAGACGGTGTTGAGATACAATTTCTAAATTGAGATGAAAAATTTGTTTTTTATTCAAAATTTATATTAAACTGTAATGAGAGCGTATGAAAACATATAATCAACCTTCATATAGATAAAAAGCACTGAAAGGTCAATAAATTCAAAAATATTCGAAAATTATTGAAAAATACGATCAAAATAAATTTTAACCTCATCAAAACTGATGAAAACATTTTTTTTTTCATCAATGTAAAAATTTGTCCATCTAAATAGGCCATAACAGTAGTAGAATCAACAATATTTAATGAGGTAATGAATATGGTAAGCGCAAAAAAAAAATTAAAATCTAAAAAGTGCAAAAATCCCATGTTAATCAAATAGGAAAAGTATCGTCATTCAGGCAGGCACTTAAATTTTTTTTTTTCTTTCCATAATTATTTTTAGGCTATAAAATAATGATTCGGACCATATCCAAGTGAAAAAAGTCAATTTGGGAAATAACGGACACCCTAGTGTATATAGCGTCGATGGCGTGTCTTCTTCTCAAGTGATTCGAGGAAATTTGTTCGAAATTCTGTGATAACTTACGACGAAGACTGATATTATAAACGACGAACGATATCGAAATATTAAAAAAACACGTTTTCGTGAATCACAGAGAGTTGCCCGATGAAGAGATATATCTCTTTATGGACATGACATTACTGCCGATACAGCTTCAAAGATACGAACAGAGATACTTTGAGAAAAAAAAAAAAAAACATTCGTTTCTTTTTTTTTGACAATTTGTTTATTATGAATTATTTCATGAAAGTGTCTTGCACGATGCAGCTGCAAATTTGAATTTTGTCATTATTTTTCCAGTCTATTGGACGAAAAAAAATTATTTCTCAAAGTTGCATGTATCGAGCAACGATAATTTTTTATAAATTAATTGAAAATGAATAAATTGCAAAGAAAAAGGAAGTAACAATTTTTTTTCAAAGTAACGAAGTATCCTCGATCTCTACGAACGGAATGTGAAAATAAAAACAAAAAGTCACACGACATTATCGAAATGCGTAAAGTCTGCGTGTATTGATGAAGAAAATAAAATAATAATAATCCGCGTGCTCCAAGAGAATATTGACTTTGACGAATACTCGAAACTCGGATCACGTAAATTCACAAATATCACGCAAGTTCAAAAGTTCACGAACGTATCAAATTCATCCATTGTCATATCACTTACGATAATGATAAAAAGAAAAGAAAAATAAATAAATAAATTTAACGATCGTTAAATGGACAAAACATATATGCAATATATAAATATGAGATGCAAAGTATAAAAGACAATACGAAATGTAAAACGCGAGTGAACAAATTCAAACTGGAGACTCGTGAATGATTCTTCCGTAAAGTAAACTCGTGCTGGCTATTCCGATTTTTATAAATCTGTATTGAGCACAACGACATACGTAAATATCATTCGTAGAAGATGAAAAGAAGCAAAAAGATAAACGACTATTTGCTGTAGAATCGTAATCATGATTATCAATTCGTTGTGTGTATCGTGTATCTATCTGCTGTTTGAGGGACATAAAAGACTACTTCGTAGCAATCCGATTGTTCGTATCGGAGCACGATTCGTAAACATTTTGCTGGAATAACATATATTGACCCTCCGATAACGAACAAAACTTTTTCGTCGAAGGAACGGTTGCTACAAGAAGTACACTACCAGTCCCAGATTTATAATTCTACGTGTACTTTTGAACTCCCTCTGTATTTTTTTCCCCTGAAATTATTCATTTCTACGATAAATTTATCAACCCTTTCTTGGCAACGCTCGAGCCAGTACTTTCACGAATATCCATATCAACCATAATGTGGAAATTTAGTTTTTGATGTATCGTCAACTTTCCCTCGCATTTTTCACAGCGTACATTGTAGATATGCGGATGAAAATCCAATGCTTTTTCAAGACTTGCAATTTTTTTTCCAATTATTCTGTGGTTCGGCACTAGATATGGCAGTGAATGCGACTGAGTATGGCACTTGGGACAATCTTTGTTTACGTACACACTGGGATATGTATCGAGCGCTTTTTTCACAATATTTGTGATACTGTCCGTAGCATTCATGGAATATGAGTGGATCCGACGTTCTGTACTTATCTCAGGGACGCACGAGTATCCTAAACGTTTCAGAAGCACTCCTCTGTCTTGGAATATTTCCTTCGTCACTCCGGTATTAATTAATTTCCAAACAAACTTCAATGTATCGTTCGATGACTGTTTTAGAATAGACGCATACTCGAGATTATCCAAAGCACCAGTCATGAGTACGTGTACAAGTGAATCAAAACCACACGTGGATCTCACGAAAACCTTTTTACCATCAATTTTCAATGGAAATCTGTACATCAGGCCATTTTTTAACAGAAAGGGTTTCATCGTGTTCCCCGTGAGAAGATTTATCTGCCGAATTTCGGGATACGGTTTGTAATACTTGCTTGTTGTACTCTTCGATTCCACCCCCTCGGTAATGCAATATTGTATTATCTCCGGATATGTTGGAACACGTGCGTTTTTTTGTCCATCGAATTCAGTTTCACTCAAAAGACTTTCGGTTACGTTTCGCAAAGGGCTTACGATGTCAGACGGATTTTCTATTAAATCGACTTGATCCTGCGATGATTTTATTGTAGGTTCGATGTTAAGAGTCATCGAGCACACGTGACCAACGAAGATAGAGTCCCTCTAGAAGTGTAGTTCTTATGGGCCGCTTGAAGCAAAGCTTTCGGCGACTCTAACAGCCGTATGATGGCTCTACCGTCGACCGACCGATACGCCCCGCCTACCAGCCTCGTGTTTCTGGCGGATTGCATGTGGTGGGGAGCCGCACTGCCTCCCCTATCGCGACTTCCCTACCGCGATTTCCCTACCGCGACGGTATTTATTATAATTTGAAAGTAAATAAAAGAAATCAGGGAATCCCATAAATATGCGAAATCAATAGATTCTTCAGTAAACCAAATGAACCCAATGGCACCCAATTAAGACAGGACACAATTTATATATTAGCATTTGCAGATAAATATCAGAGTGGTAGATTGGCGGAGTACGTAGAGTGCGTACGAGATGATGCGAACTTCGCGGGTTCGACCCTCCCTTCTTTTTTTTTTTTTTTTTTTAATTTTTTTAAAATTCAGTTATCTCTTTTTAACGGCTTAAGTGGGTTTCTATTTAATTAATTGAGAACTCAAATTTTTACCACAATACTTACCAGAGTATACCAAAGTACCTCTACCGCATTACATACGATTTCTTTTTTGTTTTGTTATGAGAAGTTGGCTCTTCTAATTTTGACTTCCTCGTAGAGGAAGCATTGCAAGTCCGAAAAAATTATAACGGAGAAATATGCGAGATTCAATTTATACCATTCTTCTCTTTTGTTTAAATTTATAATCTGATCTTGGCTCGATTTAAAAAAGCAATCCGAATCAATGAGGAACCAATGTGCAAGTTTCTAATTTGCACGCCTCATTGTAATTTCTAATCCATTCGTGGGTACAAAAATTTTTAGATAATTTTTAAAATGTCTAAAATCGGGAACCCCTTAAGTGATTCTAACCAAATTCAGTACCACTTATTCTTGTCCCCTTTGTAAATTTACGAAAGTTAGAGCGGGGACATTTTTTTAAAATTTCAAATTTTTTAAAAATCTGAACCCCTTAAGCGATTGTAGCCAAATTCAATGCCAATCATCGTTGTTCCCTAGACTATTTGTGTAAAAAGTTACGGCTCAATCGTCTCAAATTTACGAAAGTTAGAGCGCGTAAAATTTCAAAATTTTATAAAATCTTTACCCCTTCAGGAATATTTACAACAATCAATATTAATCATCCTTATTCCCTGGACTATTTGTGTACAATATTTCGGCATGATAGCTTCAAATTCACGAAAGTTGAAGCGATTACCGCTAGTTTTGAAAATTTTCAAAATTTTATAAAATCTTAACCCCTTAAGGAATTTTCACCAAATTCAATATCAATCTTGACCCCTACACTATTTGTGTAAAAAAATTCTGCTCAATAGCTTTAAATTTACCAAAGTTAGAGCGGGGACACTGATTACCTCACACATACACACTAACATTTTTTCTAAATGTGTTTTCTCCACGTTTTACGACATTTTGAACTTGTTAACATGAAAATTTCATTTTTTTTTCACGAAAACAAGTGGAAAACCAAGTGGACTAATGTCAAAAGGGCGTATCCGCGAAAAAAATATCAAATTGAGGCAAAATACGTCGGGATAGCCATTATACTTGCTTATGTCACCAAAAAAATATTCATAGATTTAAAGTTTGCATGATTTCCAGATTAAAAATATTTTTTTCGGCAAAAATGTTGAAATAAAAAGTTTGAAAAAATTTGTACATTTCGTGGTTAGTATTAAAAAATTAGAAACATTTTTTAACTACATACAAAAATATGGCAGGGAACTTGACGCGTTTTGCCAAAATTGATTGTTAAACGTTAATTTTGGTGAATACGTCTTTTTGGCATTAATATATTGAAAATATCGGCATAAGCAATGGCGAAAGGGCGTATCCCTCAAAATGAACATTTGACAATGAATCTAATAATGAGGTGGATCCGCTTTTTTGGCATTAGTTGACCCATCTTTTCGCATTAAGTGAATGTCATAAGGATGCACCCGCTAAAATTAACGTTTAGCAAACTAATATTTTTGGTGGATACGTCCTTTTGGTATTAGCAACGAAAAATAAGAGCGCATCGATGACGCCTTATGCCTTTAATTTCTTGGCTTGAAAAAGCGGCTTTTTCGTTTCGAAGGATTTCCGATCGAATAGCGAAAAAAATTACACCCTTTTGTCATTTAAGCATGCATCGAACGTACCTTCCCAACAAAAAGTGACTTTCGTCGACAATATTGCATACTTCATGGTAAGATAAAAATCGGAAAAAATTCAACCACAATAAAGACGATAAGAAGATTAATTTTGAATAATAATAATAATGCCAAAAAGTTATCAATAAATTGTTAAAAAAAAACATTGTTTATTAACAAATTTTTAGGGAAAGTTTTTTTTAACACGTGAAATGAATTCGTTAATTTTTCTGACTACACATGAATTTTCGAAAAATTTTCTTATCATGTTGAAATTTCGGTTTTCGAAAATTTTTCAATTTTGAAAAATGAAGGAAAAATCGCGAATTTTGGATATGTTTTCGTAATAACGTTGTATATTACAATTAAGAAGTTTCGAAGGCATTGAACCAATAGTTTCGTAAATACAACTCTTACAAATTTCCGAAAACTGAAATTTCGAAATGATAAGAAATTTTTTAAAACCTGCTGTATAGCGCCTTAGTGCGAGAGAGATCAGACCATCGAGCACCGAATGAGCGCGAGAGAGATAAAATGCCGGTCCAACTGGTGAGCTGGACTCTGCGCGATACCGAAGCTTAAATTTTTTTTTTTGTATAAAAAAATGTGTTAGCGCTATGACATAGATGCATAAGAGTGCGTGCTTAAATAATAATTATTAAAAATAAAAAAAAAATGAATCTGGAAGGATTAAACCGACGATTGTAACTCGGTGCGGTACCATTCAGACCAAATGCCTTAACAGAATGAATTGCAGTTTTGTAATATATAAATTGCGATCGCCCTTTATTTTAATTAGGTTGGGTTTACTTGGTTCGGTTAAATACTATATTTAATTAGCATGGTAACCTGTAAATAAAAGATTGAGAAAAAAAAATTGCCTCGTATGGAGCACATGTGACTTTAACTGCAGTGAGTGCAGGGGTACCAAGGACGGCGTATAAGACCCCCACTTCGCGCATGGTGCGAGAGAGAACGCACCGTCTCCCCAAGTGAGGGTGAGAGAAACAGCACGACATCCCCAACTCAATGCAAGAGAGATGGCATGATATCCCCAACTCGGCAGGCGGAGCGAACACACGGACACAGTCGCGAGCGTGTAGAGTTCTGTACGTGAGCGCACACAAGTAAAGGTGACGCTAGCGACATCTTACCGTTGGGGGGATAGCTCGTCCGAGCTCCCCAACTTTTCTTGCTTCAAGCGGCCCATAAGAACTACACTTCTAGAGGGACTCTATCTTCGTTGACGTGACCAACTCGGAATCGAGAGTAGCGCCTCTTGCGGAAAAATTTGAAAAAAATGCATGTCGAGGTTAGCGCCGCTTGCGGCAGATATGTCAACTAATGCATTCAGCGAAAAGTGACGGTTGTCGATAGGGTAGGATGTAGTTACAGTGACGGCGCATGTTTCATGCGAAGGGCCCCGATCGCCCCGATTGACCCTCAAAGCCCTCAAGTACCGGAGTCATGTCCCACATATATGTATCCCACCGATCCATGTGCCGGGTAGAGTAAATATACTCTCTCTCTCTCTCTCTCTCATGCCATAGATTTGCCATGTCAACGCTCAATCTCTCATGGCTCTATTTGTCGAATTCTCTCTCTATTTTATGGAATATACATATAAACATGTAACAGAAATATAAAATTTATTTCACATATCTTTTACATCGATTTTACGTATATAAAAATAATACATTTTTTCCATGGATTATATGTATGCGTGAAATCGTGAAATATACGGAAATATATATATATGTGAAATGTCTAATATTTACGAAAAATACATATACAGCATTTTTCATGCTAAAATCTTCTATCTTATATTTTTCGGATATCTTTGACATATACATATATATTCCCACTTGAATATGCATACAAAATTGCATACACATGCAATTTCATAGTTTACTCATCAACATAAAAAGACCAAATATCTAGCCCATATACTGCTTACAATGAGAGAGTATCAGGCCTCCGGGTCATGGATTCTGCTCAAACTTGCAGGTGTTTCATTCGCCCTAAAAATCAAGTCTCTTATGCGTGTATTTCTATCTAATAGGCTTTTTGTCGCTTGCTTCATTGCATGAAATATCATTTTTAAGCAATTTATCAGTCGTTCGCTACAGCGCTCTGTACTAATTCAGCTAACTTGGATATTTTATTGCAGCTGATCATAAAAATGAAGATTCCACGTGTTAATTCATTGTATTCTATGTTGGTTGCTGCAGCTAGACCGATACACACAATATACACAAGGAAAGAAAAGTGAAGCGAAACAAACCGGAGTGAAGATTTCTATTACAATTTGTATTATAGGAATGCACATAGTATTTTCAAGTATGAATACTATGCGTATTCCCATAAGACGAATTGTAATATAAATCTTTGTTTCAGTTTGCTTCGCTTCATTTTTATTTGCTTGTGTGCAGTGTATATATCGGTCTGGCGGTAGCAACCAACATTAATATTCAATGTTGGTCGCTGCCGCTATAGGTCGTATTCCCATAAGACGAATTATAATATAAATCTTCACTTATTGGTTTGACATTGCTTCAATTTTCTTCGCTTGTGCATATAGTATGTATCGGTCTAGCGGCAGCAACCAACATTGAATATTCAATGTTGGTGGCTGCTGCCAGACCGATACATACTATGCACAAGCGACAAGCGAATAAAAGTGAAGTGAAACAACCGAAGCAAAGATTCATATAACAATTTTTGTCTTGTAGGAATGCACATAGTATTTACAAGCATGAATACTATTGGTATTCGCAAGCATGAATACTATGCGTATTCCCATAAGACGAATATTGTAATATAAATCTTCACTTTGGTTTGTTTCACTTCACTTTTCTTCGCTTGTGCGTGTGTGTATCCGTCTAGCTGCAGCGACCAACATAGAATACGGTAAATTAACCCGTGGTATATTTATTTTTATGATCCTCTGACAAAAGTTTCAATAAAATATATCCAATTTGGTTGGATTAGTACAGAGCAGTAGCGAAAAACTCATAAATTGCTTAAAAATTGTATTTTATGTAATGAAGCGTGCAACAAAAGGCCTGCTATTAAGATAGAACTACGCATAACATGCTTCATTTTTAGGGCTAATGAATCACACCAAGTTTGAGCATATTCCATGACCCGGAGGCCTGATACTCTCCTTGTTAGTCCAACAATACGAGCTCATGTTCCTTTGAAAAATTGAAAAACAGCCTCAAAAATGCCAAAAAAACACAGGTGAATTTACACCATTTTTTCATTGTCACCCAGACTAATAGGGTAAAACGCTATGGCTTAGGCTAAAATTTGCAAAATTTAATGCACGCACATAATTGTTCGAAAATTTCCACATTTTTTAAAATCTGAAGCCCTTGAGAGATTTTCATTCAAATACCAATTATCCTTGTCCCTGAGACTATTAGCGTGAAAAGTTTTGGCCCGCGATAGCACCAAAGTTTGCGAAAGTTGGAGTGCACACGCACATTTTTTGAAATTTTCTAAAATCTTATGTAAAAAGATTATAGGCTCGATGGCGTCAAATTTTCGAAATTTAGAGCACACGTACATTTTTCGAAAATTTAAAAATTTTGGAAAAACTGCCAAATTCAATTCCAATCATCCTTGCTCTACAAACGATTTATGTAAAAAGCCAAATTTGCAAAAGTTAGAACACATGCATCCATTTTTCGAGTCATCCTTCTCGTACAGACTATCAATGCAAAAATAAGTGTAGGCCCGATAGCTTTAAATTTATGAAAGTTATAGCGCGGACTGATACTATCACACGCATAGCAAACGGACATTTTTTCTAAATGTGTTTTGTCGATTTTTTGGGAAATTTTGAACTGGTATGAAAATCTCGAAAAAAAAATTTCTCGAAAACAAAGCTTCCTCTAGGAGAAAAAAAGATACCCGGGCTGAAAAATAGAAGCTCGATCAAAATATTTTTTTTTTAATTTTTAAAAGTTTGGAAAAAAATGTTAAAAAATTATAACATTTATAACCTTTACAACATTGACAAAAATTAATTCATATAAATGTGCCTCAAATATAGAATAAAATAATTTACAATTATTATTATTATTATTATTATTATTATTAATGAATAGTCATCAAATAATTAGTTAATAGAAAAACATCCGTCACAGCGCTGTGAATAACAATAGTTTCTTATTGAAATATAGCTCAGATGCTCCGTCATACGGCCCAAGCATTGCATATATCGCTCAGCTGTCAGCTCGTCAGCTGTTGTGATGCGAATCCCTGAATCCGTGCATCGAGAGAAAACTCGGGCCACCGCCGCTACAGCGTGTGTTTGTAGTGCGGCAACCGTGTGTTTCTGTAGCCTGCAGCAGCGCGGCAACAGCGCGGTTACAGGCGTTCGCTTCGCGCTTGGGATCCTCTCTCTCTCTCTCTCGCAACACACACACACACACACACACACACACACACACACACACACACACACACACACACACACACACACACACACACACACACACACACACACACACACACACACACACACACACACACATGGAACGCTTCGAACCGTGACCTTGAAGCCGGACCATATATAATATATAAAACGAAAAATGATGAATTCGCGAATATTTGCATTTCAGTATTGCTTTGTACAATACTGCTGTATTGTTTATTGACAGTATTTCGGTAAGAATGCCTAAAAAATTCAAAGATCATTTTTATTGACTTTACGTCAACGAACCAATATTCTACACGAATATTCGATCAAAGAATAAAAAAATATTTTATCTCAGGGCTCAATTTGCGCTTACGCCAGCACTGCTGCTTTTCCGCTCATACCGACAACCGTGACCAGCGAACCTAGCGTTAGTAGCCGGAACTGTGAAATACATAGCATGTACTGTCATATAGCCGTGAGAACGAACTTGGCGTCTCCGATTCTATATTCCGGATGATTACTTCGTTTTTCATCGAAATAGGGTGGAATTTTTTTAAAAAGTGCAGTGAAGTGGCGAGCAGTACGCTCTGGTCCGTTAGAGAGTGGCAGATGTGTGTGAAATTAATAATAAAATGAACTTGTCAGTTGGTGAGAAAAGCGTCGTGGCAAACGACAACCGCCTCGAGTTTTCGATAATTTATTGTGCCTCAAAAAAAAAAATTCCACGGAGCAGAGGACCAGAGCGTATATTTTACTGGTCGAAGAAATTTATTTGTTACGTTTAATTGTGGAATACTATTGTATTTTCGGCGAAATCCGGAATATAAAACATCTAGGGAATTTTTAGTTCGCTTATTGCCACTTGGCGCTTCGTATGCCCTCGCTCGATGACTCTTAAGAGTCATCCGGAATATAAAGCTCGATGACTCTTAAGAGTCATCGAGCGAGGGCATACGAAGCGCCAAGTGGCAATAAGCGAACTAAAAATTCCCTAGATATTTTATATTCCGGATTTCGCCGAAAATACAATAGTATTCCACAATTAAACATAACAAATAAATTTCTTCGACTAGTAAAATATACGCTCTGGTCCTCTGCTCCGTGGAATTTTTTTTTTTGAGGCACAATAAATTATCGAAAACTCGAGGCGGTTGTCGTTTGCCACGACGCTTTTCTCACCAACTGACAAGTTCATTTTATTATTAATTTCACACACATCTGCCACTCTTTATCGGACCAGAGCGTACTGCTCGCCACTTCACTGCACTTTTTAAAAAAATTTCCACCCTATTTCGATGAAAAACGAAGTAATCATCCGGAATATAGAATCGGAGACGCCAAGTTCGTTCTCACGGCTATATGACAGTACATGCTATGTATTTCACAGTTCCGGCTACTAACGCTAGGTTCGCTAGTCACGGTTGTCGGTATGAGCGGAAAAGCAGCAGTGCTGGCGTAAGCGCAAATTGAGCCCTGAGATAAAATATTTTTTTATTCTTTGATCGAATATTCGTGTAGAATATTGGTTCGTTGACGTAAAGTCAATAAAAATGATCTTTGAATTTTTTAGGCATTCTTACCGAAATACTGTCAATAAACAATACAGCAGTATTGTACAAAGCAATACTGAAATGCAAATATTCGCGAATTCATCATTTTTCGTTTTATATATTATATATGGTCCGGCTTCAAGGTCACGGTTCGAAGCGTTCCATGTGTGTGTGTATATATATATATGTGTGTGTGTGTGTGTGTGTGTGTTGCGAGAGAGAGAGAGAGAGAGAGGATCCCAAGCGCGAACGCCTGTAACCGCGCTGTTGCCGCGCTGCTGCAGGCTACAGAAACACACGGTTGCCGCACTACAAACACACGCTGTAGCGGCGGTGGCCCGAGTTTTCTCTCGATGCACGGATTCAGGGATTCACATCACAACAGCTGACGAGCTGACAGCTGAGCGATATATGCAATGCTTGGGCCGTATGACAGAGCATCTGAGCTATATTTCAATAACAAACTATTGTTATTCACAGCGCTGTGACGGATGTTTTTCTATTAACTAATTATTTGATGACTATTCATTAATAATAATAATAATTATTATTATTGTAAATTATTTTATTCTATATTTGAGGCACATTTATATGAATTAATTTTTGTCAATGCTGTAAAGGTTATAAATGTTATAATTTTTTAACATTTTTTTCCAAACTTTTAAAGATTAAAAAAAAATTATTTTGATCGAGCTTCTATTTTTCAGCCGGGGTATCTTTTTTTCTCCTAGAGGAAGCTTTGTTTTCGAGAAATTTTTTTTTCGAGATTTTCATACCAGTTCAAAATTTCCCAAAAAATCGACAAAACACATTTAGAAAAAATGTCCGTTTGCTATGCGTGTGATAGTATCAGTCCGCGCTATAACTTTCATAAATTTAAAGCTATCGGGCCTACACTTATTTTTGCATTGATAGTCTGTACGAGAAGGATGACTCGAAAAATGGATGCATGTGTTCTAACTTTTGCAAATTTGGCTTTTTACATAAATCGTTTGTGGAGCAAGGATGATTGGAATTGAATTTGGCAGTTTTTCCAAAATTTTTAAATTTTCGAAAAATGTATGTGTGCTCTAAATTTCGAAAATTTGACGCTATCGAGCCTAATCTTTTTACATAAGATTTTAGAAAATTTCAAAAAATGTGAGTGTGCACTCCAACTTTCGCAAACTTTGGTGCTATCGCGGGCCAAAACTTTTCACGCTAATAGTCTCAGGGACAAGGATAATTGGTATTTGAATGAAAATCTCTCAAGGGCTTCAGATTTTAAAAAATGTGGAAATTTTCGAACAATTATGTGCGTGCATTAAATTTTGAAAATTTTAGCCTAAGCCATAGCGTTTTACCCTATACATTAGTCTGGGTGACAATGAAAAAATGGTGTAAATTCACCTGTGTTTTTTTGGCATTTTTGAGGCTGTTTTTCAATTTTTCAAAGGAACATGAGCTCGTATTGTTGGACTAACAAGGAGAGTATCAGGCCTCCGGGTCATGGAATATGCTCAAACTTGGTGTGATTTATTAGCCCTAAAAATGAAGCATGTTATGCGTAGTTCTATGTTAATAGCAGGCCTTTTGTTGCACGCTTCATTACATAAAATACCATTTTTAAGCAATTTATGAGTTTTTCGCTACTGCTCTGTACTAATCCAACCACATTGGATATATTTTATTGAAACTTTGTCAGAGGATCATAAAAATAAATATACCACGGGTTAATTTACCGTATTCTGTGTTGGTCGCTGCAGCTAGACGGATACTCACACGCACAAGCGAAGAAAAGTGAAGTGAAACAAACCAAAGTGAAGATTTATATTACAATATTCGTCTTATGGGAATACGCATAGTATTCATGCTTGCGAATACCAATAGTATTCATGCTTGTAAATACTATGTACATTCCTACAAGACAAATTGTTATATAAATCTTCGCTTCGGTTTGTTTCACTTCACTTTTATTCGCTTGTGCATAGTATGTATCGGTCTGGCAGCAGCCACCAACATTGAATATTCAATATTGGTTGCTGCCGCTAGACCGATACATACTATATGCACAAGCGAAGAAAATTGAAGCAATGTCAAACCAATAAGTGAAGATTTATATTATAATTCGTCTTATGGGAATACGACCTATAGCGGCAGCGACCAACATTGAATATTAATGTTGGTTGCTACCGCCAGACCGATATATACACTGCACACAAGCGAATAAAAATGAAGCGAAGCAAACTGAAACAAAGATTTATATTACAATTCGTCTTATGGGAATACGCATAGTATTCATACTTGAAAATACTATGTGCATTCCTATAACACAAATTGTAATAGAAATCTTCACTCCGGTTTGTTTCGCTTCACTTTTCTTTCCTTGTGCATATAGTGTGTATCGGTCTAGCTGCAGCAACCAACATAGAATACAATGAATTAACACGTGGAATCTTCATTTTTATGATCAGCTGCAATAAAATATCCAAGTTAGCTGAATTAGTACAGAGCGCTGTAGCGAACGACTGATGAATTGCTTAAAAATGATATTTCATGCAATGAAGCAAGCGACAAAAAGCCTATTAGATAGAAATACGCATAAGAGACTTGATTTTTAGGGCGAATGAAACACCTGCAAGTTTGAGCAGAATCCATGACCCGGAGGCCTGATACTCTCATTGTAAGCAGTATATGGGCTAGATATTTGGTCTTTTTATGTTGATGAGTAAACTATGAAATTGCATGTGTATGCAATTCAATCAGAATTTTGTATGCATATTCAAGTGGGAATATATATATATGTCAAAGATATCCGAAAAATATAAGATAGAAGATTTTAGCATGAAAAATGCTGTATATGTATTTTTCGTAAATATTAGACATTTCACATATATATATATATTTCCGTATATTTCACGATTTCACGCATACAAATAACCCATGGAAAAAATGTATTATTTTTATATACGTGAAATCGATGTAAAAGATATGTGAAAAAAATGTTATATTTCTGTTACATGTTTATATATGTATTCCATAAAATAGAGAGAGAATTCGACAAATAGAGCCATGAGAGATTGAGCGTTGACATGGCAAATCTATGGCATGAGAGAGAGAGAGAGAGAGAGAGAGAGAGAGAGAGAGTATATTTACTCTACCCGGCACATGGATCGGTGGGATACATATATGTGGGACGTGACTCCGGTACTTGAGGGCTTTGAGGGTCAATCGGGGCCCTTCGCATGAAACATGCGCCGTCACTGTAACTACATCCTACCCTATCGACAACCGTCACTTTTCGCTGAATGCATTAGTTGATATATCTGCCGCAAGCGGCGCTAACCTCGACATGCATTTTTTTCAAATTTTTCCGCAAGAGGCGCTATCCTCGATTCCGAGTTGGTCACGTGTGCTCGATGACTCTTAATAGTATCCATGTGAGAATCTATTTGTGAACTCGTGAAGATCGGTACCGCGAAGGGCTCTGTGCAGTCGTCGTGAGCTGAATCGTCGCTACCAAGAAAACAATCGTTATTTTTGTTCAAGGCTTTTCCTCGCCAGTTTTCTTGCGCCATTAAATCAGAATCTTTGAGGTTAAGAACTGCTTTCTTCTCGCTTTTGTCTCGTCGAGCACCAGTGTGTTTTATATTAGCGTTTTCCATTTTAGCCGGATTTTTCGATTGTAAATGTTCCAATAGAAGCTGCCTCCGATTGAGATTAATCATCTTTGACGAGAAAAGTAATGTTTCGCCAACTATATCGCGAATGTGAATTTTGATAAATTTATCCATACGAATTGGCGGAGGCGTATTTTTGAGAACTCTCGTTTTGATGTCATTAAAATTTCCTTCTACAGAGGCTGACCTAGCATGCGGAGCCTTATACGGAATCATCGCATTCGTCCACAGAGGAAATTCCTTGGCTAACGAGAAAAGCTGTTCAATAAAATTGGGTAGGAAAAACGGATTCAGATTTTCACCAACACGTACAATAAATTTTGCCTGTTCCATTCGCTGCTCCAACCATTTCAATACAGTATTCGGTTGATCACCGTCGTCAGAATCAGAGTCTGGCTCGCACGAGCCGAATCCATCAGATTTCGTAATATCGAATTCGTCATTATCAGATTGTATTTCAGCACCCTCAAAATCAACTTCAATATTTCGATCAGCAATGAATGTTTCCAATTTTTTCCTGGCTTCTTTTGCGCTCCGTACTCCGGGGAGGTCGATTTCAGAATCTTCGTAGGATTGAATCCCTACTGCGCATGTGAGAGTGAAGATCTGCCCAAATTCAACAATCGACTGAGAATCAACCATGAGTGAGACGCAGCGTACAAAAAACTCTTTGATAGATCTGTGCTGTACCGATTGAAAACACTTCCAACGACAAACCATATGAGTTAAGTGAGCAACATCGATCCTGATCAAAGTTTCCGGTTTGCTGGTTGTATGAAGAATATTTGCAGCGATCGCGAAACACGTCTCAACATACGACTTTATCGTAACGTTATTGAACGCAAAGCACAAGGCTACAATCAGAGCTCTCGAGTAATCAGTAACTGTTATGTCCGGTTTAGGTGCACCGATGCGACTCCAATTCCATAGCCAGTACATTATGATCTCAATTGTGTGTGTTTCGGATAACATTTGATGCACGGCCAATGTCGTATTCTCGAAATTTATGACAATTGAATAGAGGAATATGTGCCCACTGTTTTGACCATCGGTACGTACCAATTTCTTTACGAGGCTTCCGGTTGAATCCAGAATTATCGTTGCTGCGCCTCGATTCACGCGGCAGTACTCTTTGTACGCTTGCATTTGGGCAGGAGAGCTGTAAAGAAGGAAAAATGGACACGAACCTGTTCCGTGAATTATGCCGAGGAATTCTTCAGTCAATGATAAATCCTCAATCGTTCGTATAACATCTTTTCCATCTTCTGGCTTTACGTTGAACTCAGCATTGATGCCTTCTTTTTTTGCGTTTCTTAGAGTGCCTTGATTTGGGATGATCGGAGGTTCAATATCACCGTCCTTCATCTGCAGGCATGCCTGCTGTCTTTGCCACCTTTTGCAGCCCTCTGCTTTCAACTCTTTTTGAACTTCTCTCCGCCTGTTTCCATTTAATGGCCTCTTCACGGTTTCGTGGAACACATGTCGAGTGTCATGCGTTTTTATACAAAGAATCAAACCATCTTCGTTACCATTTTTTTCGCCATACGCGTAGAGTACATTGCCGCACATCTTACTCGTGCATGACCCTTGTATTTTTAGCGTGTACGAAAATTCGTCTGAAGATGAGAGTACGTTGGCTCGTTTGAACACAAAAGCGCAAGGAAGTTTGTGCTGCTGCCAAAGAGCGATGCTTATCGTGTTTGTCCACACCCCAGGAGTTAAAATATAATTTTTCCGATTTCCATATCGAACTGTCCCATTAGGCTTGATTGCTTCCCACTCCTCTTTACTCAGGACCAGGTCAAATGACGTTAATGATGCAGAACAAGTGTTATTATTGAAGTCATCCGAATCTTCTCGATCATTGACTTCTGATATATCGATATAATTCGAATCAATGTCGATGACGACGATGCCCAATTCAGCTCTCGCCATACTGAGAATATTTCGCCGATCTTCTCGAACAGCGGTGTAGACGTCGTGGGCGTTCCACGCGCCTTTCAGTTGCCTGCTCATCTCCTTCCATACTTCCGACCTGCATGCTGGGAGCTCGTTCGTCGTGAAATGTTGGGCAAAGTCTTTGATCACTTGAATGGCATCTTCTCGAGGAACCTTTGGCACGCGCGGCATATTTCAATCATCAAAGATCCTGTAAGATAATAACGCGTAAATTAAACGACATATTATTGTATCAAGGTACGAAGTACCTTGTATCAGCCTGCTAGGTACAAAGGAGTACGATATATTGTATGGCTGTTTTGCAATAAATTTTTATCGTTATACGTATTGATTTTTTATGGAACTTACTCTGTAACTTTGATTATTTTTAAAATTTATTATAACACTTGGATAATCAGCCACATTAATTTCGACGACTTTACGAACTAGACCGCGAACGTGGAAAAACGTGGATGTCAAAGAGAGAGCGAGAGATGACTCGGGAATAAATCTTCTCAGTCGCGGCGATAATGCGAAAAATTTATTCGAACACGAAAAAATCCATTGGACGACGATAATTTATATAAATAAATAATTTAAATTAAATATACAAATATTGCTTAAGGCACTTTCGCACGGAATGCTCGACGAACGTTGAAGCTCGGAAATTTATAGAAATAAATAATTTCAATTAAATATATAAAGATTGCTTAAGGCACTTTCGCACGGAATGCTCGACGAACGTTGAAGCTCGGAAATGTATATAAATAAATATGCAAAGATTGCTTAAGGCACTTTCGTACGGATATTGCTCGACGAACGTTTCAAGCTCGAAAATATAAAAATATATACTCGTCGAGAGAGCACACGCTACCGGCTTTTTCTCGCGACACGCGGTTCATTACATTGTACAACTACATTTATTGCACGTACATAACAACATTGTATTCGCTCTTGCGATAGGTATATATATCTATGGCGGGAATTTGAAAATATGTTAATTGAACTTTTTTTTATGGTGAATTCACAATTTCACAAATCGCGCAATAGCGTTATGAAAATTCACGTTGCCATCAAGAGTGCATTGTGAAACCTACATAAAGGCAATATGAAAACGGACTAAGTTCATGGCAATAAAGCCGGGTTTTTTAATTTTTCGTAAATTATTGATATCAACTCTAATTCGCTTTTGACCGATTGGTCAAAAGCGAATTAGGCTTTCGTGCAAAATGAATAGACGCGTGAAAACGATCTCGAGAAAAAGGAAAAAGACGACTTTGTTACCATTTGAGTCTCTCCCCGCAGAGAACGTTACTTTCGCATTGCCATAAAACGATGTGACAGCCCGATCTCCTCGCCGAGAAAAATCAATTCTTAGGCGTCCGTTACTATTTTTCGTAACCTTAAAATAATTTTCAACAATTTCACTGACCATTTCATGACGCGGAATCATTCGTGGATATTCGGTGAAAATAGCATCATTGACAGTCGCGATGAGAACGCGAAAGCCACAGTCGGTCAGTATTTTCTCCGCGATGTTTAGCCTTAGTGTACAAAATTTGACTGCTGACAACAACACACACGACATTTTCGGCACCGTAAATGGACACGAGCTCGAGAGTTTTTTACCTCATCTCTACGAAAGTTGCCTCAAAATGTTCTTGTACGATAAATCTAGAGTTTGGCTCACGTGTTTGAGTACAGATTGGCTGAAAATTTTCAACGCAAATCGTTAACAAATTTTTGATATTATGTCGTCAATGCTATTTCACAAATTTTTATATATCAACGTACATGCTGCAAATCGAATGCGTTTTCGTTATACTCTCCATGCTCAGTCGTATTACAGAATCACGAAGTCTATTTTTTTCTGTTATAATTTCATAAAAAGTTAATATCATTTCTGATGAATTTATGCAAGAAAATTAAGTTTTTGCAAGTGCAATACTAAAATGTCATTTACTCACTTTTGAAGAAACAAATTGCGCAGCCTCGAACATGCACTTCAACCCATATTTATATCTCATCATAAATAAAAATAATTTGAATATCGTATGTTCTTCGGCTTCCTATGTTTAACGGGCTTGAATTTTACTAAATTTTTTTTTTGTTTTTCATTTAAGGTTTTAAATGAATTCCGAATGTTTATAGAAACTTTACGACTACGACGGATATGCATTCTTTTGTTGCATAGATTACTCTGGACTTACCAATGAGCACATGTCTGGTGTCATTAACCGAACACTCGATGATAGAGAAGACGCTGACTCTATGAAATTATTGATTTGACTATTTTTGATCAGCCGGAGCAATAAATCAGTGACAAGTGATAATTGAACGAAAATTGAAAAAATTAATTTTTAGCATTGACAAAGGAGAGTACATATGATTTACCTTGTCCAGCGAGGTGAAATCCTGAACTTCTCTGTTTCTGCGAATTGTCTTTTGATGTATACTGCTGGCTGGATGAGTTTTGTTGTAGATGGCTGATGAACACGATTGGCCTCGCGTTTGGGCCACGTGAAGTGCGCTGCCTGAAAAATAAAAATAGACTATACATATTGTAATTATCAAATTACTTATTATCAACCCCGAAGAAAGGATAAGAGAAATTAAGCACAATTTTTTTGAAAAATAATTACATACTGCGACGAAATACAAATTGACACCGTTTTTCAATTATTTAGATTAATTTGGTATGACAATTATTCTTTTGTAATGAATGTTAATATCCCTTGAATTATTCTTTATTGTTCGATTACAAGCATGATTTGTAATCATTTAAATTCATGACGAATTATCTTTCATCCAAATTTATTCAGGTTTTTTTGTTGTTGTAAATTTTGGTACATTCTAACCGTTTTGTATCATCTGCTTCATATTTTCCAATCTAGGTAATCTCACGAGAACCGGTGGTAGTGCACCTTTCAGTGGAATAGATGATCGTTCCACTGAGTGTTCAGGGTACTGTTTTCTCGTGGCAGCCATTTTTTCCTGCGATATGAGAGCTGGTTGTTGCTGCACCAGCATCTTGTTGCCTGTGGTTTTGCAAAAATTCTACAAAAAAGCAATGAAGCACTTGTTTCGAGTTCACCAATTCCCAATTATCATAAAAATTTAAGCTAGTTCCGTGTTTAAGAAATTTTAAAAATGTAAGAACACCATAAATCTGTACCAAAACGTATTATTTATTTATGTATATTTTATATGGAACAAAAAACTGAAAGTAAATGAACCACGAACTATATTGGCTGAAAAGACCACAACCCTTTGCTTTCGCACCAATACCAAACCTCAACCCAGCCCCATTGATGGAAACATGGTCATATATATATATACACCCGATATATAATATATATGTACAAAAGCTTTAAAAAATCTGTAAATTCTAATAATTCTAATGATAAGAATAATAATAATACAGGAACTGAAAAATTGTTCTTGTTTTTTTTGTGAGCTGATAGTTTATACCATTCTATTTGCATGGAAGAGCTCCGAGCTGGAATGTTCGCTCCAAAATACGGGTAAAGACCGTGCTCCAAAAACGAGTGAAAGGTTATGTCACTAATTATGATATATGAATAAAAAATCTCATCGATCAAACGATTAGCCATCATATATTTTTATTCATTACCTTTTGTTAAAGTAAAATTTATTGATTACAAATTATAGTTCTACAATGTACTAATGTAATACATTGTTCTACAATGTAATATAGTACTGCAATGTCGGTCCTTCAACTCACTTTATCGGCCCGTCGGAATTGCCCTTCGAACTGCGAACCTTCCGTTTTATTATCGATCGGAATGCTAGAAGTGATGGACGATTGGCTGGCGAAAGTTAGACGATAGAAACAAAATTGGACAAAAATTAATATTCTCTTCCTGACTTTGTAAATAATATAATAGTGGCCACCAAACGATTTTACACCGAATAAACCTAAACCAATTTATCCGAGAATGAAAAATTGTACGGCCAACTTTTTACGATGAAATTTGATAAATAGAAAAAAAAAAAAAAAAAAAAAACTACTGACCGTCAAACATTTTGATTTGACCACTAATTGAAAAAAAAAAATTGTCATCAAAACACGCTTGAGGCTCTCTTTCGAAGCATCCTCAATCTTAGGATTTTGTAAATAATTAACCATACTTTCGCTCTTCTAGAAGTGACACTTCTGGTTCCTTAGAACCCAGGATGGAAGTAACACTCGACAGACTGATGCGTCTTCCAGAATGAAATTAAAATGAAGGTGTTGACGCAAATTCGTTTCTTCAGCTGCACTTTTTATTCTTTATTTTTATTTTCAGCAGATTACAGCAGAGATTTATAAAATTCCCTTGGGAAAAAAGTATCTATATACTAATTTTAGAGAGGGCATTTGTTCCCTTTGCATAAATGGCAGATGAAAAAAATTATGTCATACATTTCTGTTGGATTTTTCGCTCAGTAGCGGGATGATCCGTACGGAGTCCGATCTGCATAAAAAATATAACACGAAGGAGATTATACCGACAGACTAAACGAGTTGTGCAATAAACTGCGATCATGCAGATAAAGCACAGAAAGAGAAAGCAATCAAGCTCAAGGTTGTCGCTGCAAATAAGAAATGAAAAAATGTATTGTTTGCATGGCAGGCAGCCGAGTGACCACGAGCCAACTGGCTACAGCGTCAACTGTACACCACACGGATAGCAAATTTATGAATGTATGCATACATTCATTCATAAATTTGCTATCCGTGTGGTGTACAGTTGACGCTGTGGCCAGTTGGCTCGTGGTCACTCGGCTGCCTGCCGTTTGCATCGTCGTGCAAAAAATGAAAAAATTTATTGTTTGCTTCTCCAAATCACTGAATTCCGTAGCACCGTCTGCATCGGCGAACAAAAAAACGGTGCCTCTTGCGCTTTGCATTTTCTGCAAAGAGTTTTTCAATTCTTCAGTGCATATCCAATGGGCAGTAACAATTTTTTATTTTTTTTTTTTCATCCTCAAATGCAGTCTAACATCAATAATATGTAGAAAACTGTTGAATAAGCGTGAAAAAAAAATTCTCAAAATTCTCGATGGATAACTTAGTAATTGAAGCCTGGATTCATCATGACAGAGATATTATTCCTTCTTTTTTTTCATAAAGCTCGTACCGCTTTCTTTTTAGCATGACAGAAATTATTTTTTTAAACTGGCACAATTAAAATAGGGTTTATTTCTGCTGCATGCGACGGGATGGAAAACATCTTATGTTGAACTGAAAATGTATTTAAATCATCGATCTCATGCGATAAATTGTTTTCCGAGAGATTGCAACTGACGAATCTAACCGCTCCGCCTTTTTCTCGATTTGTCACAAGCCCCAAAACTCTCACCGTGTCATACCTCTCTGCGTAACTCTGAGCTACGGATACCATCCTGTTGGTGCTTCCGCCGTTCACTACTATAACTTGGTAGGTTGGACCCGAACTCTTCCATCTCTCCGGATACTCCAAACATTCGTTCAGCATTGGGAGTACTGGTCAATAAAGAGCAAAGGCAGTATTCATTCGATCTATTTGCATGAAATTATTTGGACTCCATCGAATTCGTAAAACTTTTACAGCGTTTCTCCTCATTGTAAGCGGGAATAATGACGCTCAGATGAACGCTCAAGTCTTCATTAATAGATGGAAACGCCTCTTTCAGTCCAGTTTTAGGATTTACGTAAAAATTTTCAATGTCGTGCCGCCACATAACGAGATAAGGCTTCTCGTAGTTACGTATAAAAGCAGGCACAACTGGACGAAAACAAAGAATTTGAGGTTAAGCAACGTGCAAGCCGGAGTAGACGCAAATATTTTTTTGAAATTTTTACGTAAATTACGGATCACCGAACATGATGAATAGAATATTCATGATCCCAAAACAGAGACTCATCTCTGCTATCAAATACCTCATCCCCACCAGAGTGTCTGACCCCCACCACATCCTATCTACCAAGTCGCAAATAGTTTTTTTTTACTTTTTTAAGTAAACTACGGATCACCAAACGATTCTGCCTCGAATGAGCCCATAATAAACTGATTTGGCCTATAATGAAGAAATTATGGGCCAAGAGCTTTACGCTTAAATTTTAATTATTTATTTTAAAAGAAGCTATTGATCACCGAACGTTTTAATTAGTCTACCAATCATCACCCAACGAATTTCCTATTATTAAAATTAATTGGAAAAAAATTGGAAACGAAATAACCTTTTTGTTGGGCTAACTTTACACTATCAACAGAGACTAGTAGAGAGATCGCCAACGCAGGTGCTCGAGGGGGTTTCGACTGGCCGAGGTAGTGGGGGTAGTTCGCGTGGACATTGACTCGGGCGGTGTGGCAGATTTTGAGTCAGCTGTGTGCACATTGGCCTCCCGGGTAATGCAGGTTGACTATGCGTGGCGTGCACATTGTATCGAGCGAAAACGCAGATATATGTTACACGGACCACGGACTGTGAACCGCTAGCACAGTCTGCTACCCTGTCGGTCTTGGGATCGAAACTACACTACATACTCGCATTTTTTTTCGGAATTAATGTTTCGAATATTTTTTTTTATATTTAGTAATAACGATGTTTTAATTTTAGTAAATAAATGGTATATACTGTTATTATAACGAATCTTTGCTACAGGAAATATTTTTATTTTATTACTCTGTATTCTTCAAATATTCCTGTCAAATATTCCTCAAGGAGTTTGCACACATTGGCATCCCAAAAAATAGGCCTATTTATTTTATATCCAAACTTAAGGAATCTTTTACCAAATCTTTAACCCCACACCCCGCCGCGCAGATGTACGGAGTAAAATATACGGTATAAATGGTAATCTCGAGAAAATTACCGCCATTAAATTTTTTAGACCAATAATAATTGGGTCATCGAAATATAAAAAGTCTATTTATTTATTTATTTACATTTATGCAAACACCACGCGCAATTTTTTTTTAAATTAATATGTTTTTCAATATTTAATTTTTTTTTTATTTCGTAGTAACAATATTTCAATTTTAGTAAATAAACAGCACCTACTGTTATTTTGATGAATCTTTTTGCTACAGGAAATATTTTTATTTAATTACTCTGTATATTGTTTAGATATTCATGTCAAATATTTCATAAGGAAGTTGTACACACATTGGAATGCCACAAAATAAGCCTATTTTCATAATTCATTCATAAGTATAAATCGATCTTGTATACTGAAACCTTGATTATTTGGTCAATAAAAAAATAAATTCATACAAGTCTAAAACAATTGAGTCTAAACAACCAGGCAAAGGTCTAAAACAACCAGCTGTTTCTACACTTTCGAAGGACAATATGACATTGGACCAAAATTTCATCCCCCCACTATTGTTGCCCCTCGAAATAATGATTAATGAATTTTCAATTTTACAAAAATTATAAGTTTGTAACTGCTGATCGGATTTAAATGATTAAAAAAGGATATTATTTATCTTTGTTGCTCTTTAAAAAAAAAATACGCCGTCGGCGGAGAAAAACGTATTAGACAGTTTTCGGGGTAATTTTTTGATTTTTTTGTTCTTTCTACGAAAGGGCTACCCGGAATTCCACTCACTATTTTTTTTTCCTGGTAGAAGGGGCAAGACGCAACTCCGCGGGATTTTTTTAAGATGGAAAAGGGCATCAGTGGAGAGGAAAAATTGTTTTTTGTCAATTTACCCCGAAAACTCTCTAATGAGCTTTTACCCGATGACGGCATATTTTTTTTTCGAAAAGGGCAAAAAAATAAAGATTTTTCCTTTAATCGTTTTAATCCGATCAGCCATTACGAAGCTATGATTTGTACAAAATTGAGAATGATTTATTAGTCATTATCTCGAGAACCAACAATAGTGGGGAAATGAAATTTTGGTGAAATGTCGTGTATATACTGTCCTTCGAAATGCCTACACTGAATAATTTTTTCGAGGCGAAAAAAACGGAATGGTTGAGTCGACGTAGAACGCGACATATGTATGTGTGCGTGTGTGTGTGCATGTGCATGCACGTTTGACTTTATCACATTCAACAATAAGATGCGAGAATGGCAAATAAATAAAAGATTTTGATCTTTTTTGGAAAATTCTAGAGCTTGCTGAGGAATCATGGAATGTGCCATATGGACATATATAATGTGTGTGTGTGTGTGTGTGTGTGTGTGTGTGTGTGTGTGTGTGTGTGTGTGTGTGCGTGCGTGCGTGTGTGTGTGTATGTGTGTGTGTGTAAGTTCGACAGGGAAAATCACGGTGAAACGTGTTCGATAATAGGCTCCTATAGTAACTGTCGAATGATGAGTGCATATTATTTCCCTGGCATGCCCCTGATATACGATTTGACGCTCGTTTCGATGTGTACTTCTTTTTTATCATATAAATATTGTAATTTGTAAAACGCTCGTAAAAGGGTTTCTATCCGAGAAATAAATAAATAAATGAATAAATAATATAAATAAATAGATTAATAAATAGACTTTATACTTAGCGGATCCAATTATTATTGGTCTAAAAAATTTAATCACGGTATTTTCTTGAGATTACCATTTATGTCGTATATTTTACTCCGTTCATCTGCGGGGTTAAAGATTTTTAGTAAAAGATTCCTTATGCTTAGGATATAAAATAAATAGGCCTATTTTTTGGGACGCCTCTTTGAGAAATATTTGACAGGAATATTTGAAGAATACAGAGTAATCAAATAAAAATATTTCCTGTTGCAAAGATTCGTCATAATAACAGAAATATACAAAAAAAAAAAGTATATGTCAATTCCGAAAAAAAATGCGCACCGTGGTTTCGATCCTAAGACCGACAGGGTAGCAGCCCGGACGCAATGACCACTGCCACGACCTATGTACGTATATAATGTTGGTTACCGCATTATGTTGATCTACAGGAGGCTAAACCGCCAATTAATTTAATTTTATGTCACTTTGGTCGAGTTAGATATGATATAAACAACAATATTGCCAAAACGTTCATGCTAGAATGAAAAAGTCGTCTCTGACGCAGTAACGTATTGATAAGCATATTTTTCCGCAATACAGGCACGACAATTTTTGTGATATATACTTAAATGAATGCTTATTATAACTAAATTTTGAGATAAAGACTCGTTTTTTGTCATCAAGACATAATCTAGTGTATAAATAAAGGGCAGCTCTCGCATTTTTTGTCTTCTACAACAAACGCGTGAATCGCGGTTCGAAACGGCCAAAACGGTTCACAGTCCGTGGTCCGTGTCCATATATCTGCGTTTTCGCTCGATAACATGTGCACGCCACGCTCAGTCAACCTGCATTACCCGGGAGGCCAATGTGCACACAGCTGACTCAAAATCTGCCACACCGCCCGAGTCAATGTCCACGCGAACTACCCCCTCCACGACTAATCCCCCCTGACTAGCTTTACACCCGCAGGGCGACCGTTGGCGATCTCTCTACTAGTCTCTGCTATCAAATACCTCATCCCCACCAGGACCCTTATTCTACAAGCCTTTTCACTTTTATCACGTTTGTCACAGTGATAAAAATGATTCAATAAAGTGGTAACATACAAAAAATCGTAATGCGCATGCCCGCGGTCAATGTTTTTCGAAATGTACGTTCTGCACGCTGTGATACACGGTGATTAATCCGAAAGCCTTGAAAAGACTGGATAAACAAACATAGACGGTGAAATATATTATTATTCACGTTTATCACGTAAATTGTATGGTCTCCAAAAAAGTGGTCCATATAAAAACTGCATCAAAGCGGATAATGCATGAAAGTGATGTGATAGAAGTGACTGGCGGCTGTTAATGGGTTATTGTAACATAAACACAAAATATTTATTTTCAATACATGAAATAATTATTCGTTGCGCCCATATAGCGGTTATATAGGTATCCAATCGAGAACAAAAAAATCCGTTTTCCGTTTAATATGAAGCGACGATGATGCAGAATTTTTCGTAGAATCCTAGAATCTTTCGCAATTTTGTCCACGCCCGCCGTATTTTTTTTTTCACCATATTTGATTGACAACTGTCGTTGACGACGATTTATCTAGCTCTTTATTTAAATTGTGTCTCGAATTCGCTCAATAGAAAAAAAAATAGCAAATTAATTTCAGCTCCTCACTGTCAACATTTGATTGCCGAGGACTATATTTTTTTTTTTTGCTGCAATTTATGCATTCTCAATTGAAACCTGATTTATTAAAGATGAAACACGTTTAATAAATTTTAAGCAGACGAATAACAATATTTTTATTGAAAAATCATTTTTTTTTAAATTACATTGCATGGACAAATTAATGAAAACCAGTAATCGTTACTGGTTTCCTCTTTCTTCACGTGTAATAGGTTTCTATTATCATGTTACGTTCAGCAAGGCCAGCCTGGTAACCCATGTTAACATTTATGTTGTCAATGTGACGTACTTGTTGGTGTGGTCCTTGCATGTTCTGCAGATTATGCCTATATCAAAAAAACAAAACAAATCCAGACATCGCTTGCATATCACATTTTTCAGTATTATTTATTATTTCACTTACATATGCATTCTGCGATAATTATGTAACACCGCACATGCTGTTATGAATTTCGCAACCTTCTGAGGATTTTTGTAGCAAAGTTTACGTTCGCGCTTGACACATCGGAAAACTCCTGTCCAGTGCCCGAAGAGTTGCTCGATTCTGCAGCGAGCTCCAACAAACTCATGAGCGTAAACAAAGTGTGGAGTACCTTCAACTGCATCACGAATTGGCGTTAAGAGAATTGGGGATGGCGTATAACCACTGTCACCTACAAATACACATCAAATAAGAAAAGCGTTTTTAAAGTATGTAATATGATATTCCTATCGGTCTTTCGGAAATAAAAAAAAATACTACTTGACTTGCCATAATACAACAATAACTTGTACACTCTAGACACACACTAGACAGATTCATACTGCGCACAAGCGAATAAAAGTGAAGCGAAACAAACCGAAGCGAAGATTTATATTAAAATTCGTTTTATGGGAATACGCATAGCATTTGCAAGCATGAATACTATGCGTATTCCTATAAGACGAATTGTAATATATATATCTTCGCTTTGGTTTGCTTCGCTTCATTTTTATTCGCTTGTGCCTAGTGTGTGTCTAGTGTGTGCTGCGTAGTGTGTATCAGTTTAACAAAAAAAAGTGAAGCGATGCGAACCAAAGTGAAGCTTTATATTACAATTCGTTTAATGGAAATACGCACAGTATTATGCTATGCGTATTCCCATTAAACGAGAGTTTCCCGGAGATTTATATCGATATAAAGTGTGAAATTATTTTATTTGGTATAGTTGATTCAAGATTGGCTTAGAGGGCAATAAAATGTTATTTCGTTTATTCAGCAAAGAAATACCTTGTGAGTGTCAACATTTGGGAAAAAAGTAAGAAAGAGAATAAAGAGGCACGGTTAATGGTGCATTCGACCGGTAGAGGGAGACACCGCCCAGTTGTAACGCTCCGAGCGGGAAAACGTGCAATTAAAAAAAATATTAATTCAAATGGGTTCGATTGGCAAGGAGCTAAAGCTCGCCTTGGGAATTTTCCAGATACGTAAATCAAAACTCAAAACGAAAAATGAAGATTGAACACTTTTATTCTTTTTGGGATATTATCAGTCTTACAAAAGTGTGTTCTCGAGGGTGGTCGGAATTGGTCTCTGTTCTTTCTGCTGTTTTTTACATTACAAAGGTCCAGACTTTTTCTTGAGTCTTCGCGCAGACTCCGTACGCATCACTCGCATTCATCCAATCACATCCCTTGCACTCTCCCCACCCAAAGGGTCTGACTCGTTGTGCGTTGGCCCTTTCATTCCCACAAAGATCGTTCTTGTTCTCAGCTTATCTTTACGATCCGATGATCGACATATCCCGTGTACGGAGAGTCGATTTGAAACACCGAGCAAATTTGGTAATAAGAAACTATTTATATTAGTCGAAAGGTTTACTCTACGTCGAAACGGTTACAGTGTTCTGTAAATAATAAAGGATATAGAAATCGAGGTGTATATATGCTAGTCACGTATTCATAATACTATAAAATAGTTATTATTTCTTGTTATTCTCAAATATTACTTCTTATCGTTATAATTTATTAGTTAAGCACCACATCCCCTATCACGTTCCTCTCGTGATTTCTCAAATAATAAGGCTACATATAAAATAATTATTCTACTTGCCATAAAATTACATGGATATCGAAGATTGAATTTTAAGGTTTCATACTTTCGCGGTTTTTCGCACAAAAGAAGGAGCCGCGCTCTAGCGACGAATTTCGCATTCGTCACATTGTGGGAATCGGAGAGGTCCACATATCATAAACGACAGATATAGACTTCGTACAAATGTATTTAGTTATATCTATATCAACTTAATTTTCCATTGCTGCATTTCTGAAAAACAATTGCCGATTGCGATTCGCGCAAGAGCTCTGGTTTTCAACTCTACACCGGTTACGAATTCACCCTGTATATCCTTACTGTATTTTTTCAAGAATTTTGATCTCGCTCTCTCCGCTTTTTAAATTCGGCATTGGTACCGCTCAATAACGGAAATATTTTTTTAGAAGTCAAGTTTATTAAGACGGTTAGTAGTTTTTGCTTCAGTCATTGCTCAAACTGCTCTAGTCACCGCCATTCGCCCGTATCGCTCCGTTAAACGTATCACCCATGTCACGTGATAAACGTGAGAGGTCGTAGAATAAGGGTCCAGAGATGAGTAGGGAGATGCGCAACGCTGGCGAAAAATATTCGCTACAATCATGTAGCGAAAAATAGTTTTTTTACTTTTTTAAGTAAACTACGGATCACCGAACATGCTGAATAGAATATTCGTTATCACCAAACGATTCTGCATCGAATGCGCCCTTGATAAACTGATTTTGCCGATAAATGAAGAAATGTTGGGCCAACTTGACACACAAATTTTAATTATTTATTTTTAAAAAAACTATTGATGGCCAAACGTTTTAATTAGTTCACCAATCATGACCCAACGATGACCAAATGATTAGAAAAAAAAAAGTTAAAAAGTCAAAGTTGCAGGGCTATCTTTATGGAGGTGCATATAGAAGCAGCAATAGAGAATAGAGTAGAGTAATAGAGAAGTGATAGAAGCATCGAAGCATATGGGCTTCCATGTACATACGTCTGACTTTTTTGGCTAGGCTAACTGGTTTTGATAATTTACCTTTTTAACAACTCATACTCGTAAGTATAAAAATATTTTTTTCGTAATTGTGATAACAACAATTGGCACGCAATTCGTTCCAAGATCGCGAAAGTCGAAAGGTACGAGATGAAATATATTTTTGTTTCCATGCCGGCCGGTAATTTTGTGTACGTGGTCGAAACGTGGACAAGGATGCTCCGCTTCGTTGCTGATTTTCCGCTCGAACGGGAAAATTTATTTGCTCGAGCAATAAACTTGACAAACATATCTCATATCGAGCTAATTTTATCAATGATTTTCGAAACTGTCCGCGTTACTCTTGAATTTCATAACCTCACTTTTCAATGATATTAAATGTATTCGACAGTGTCGCGATTAATGAAAAAAAATACCGCAAACTATTTTTCTTTGCCGGATTTATCCGCTCGTTCGCACTTTTAATGTACGAGCTCAACGGGGGAAAAGTTGTCTCGTAAAGCGCATCGCGGCGGCGCGTTTCTCGCTCCGATTTCCCGAATCGCGGTTCCTTTTTTAAAAAGTTTTTTCTCTCGTATCCTCTCCAGGCCGACAATGGTGACCCTTTCGAAGGTGAGGGGCCTGCGAATGTCAGCTCGGAAGCAGGAAACGCTTCTGAAGCTGACCATACTGTCGCTGGCCGCCGTATTGTGTAAGTCGATCGGATCCGACGATCATAGATGCTCAGAAATCAATGACTCACGAAAGAAAGAAAGAAAGAAAGAGCTTTGAACTCGTCGGTTCGTTTTAAAAATTTTTCTCAGCTTTCGCGACTCGTCTGTTCTCGGTACTGAGATACGAGAGCGTCATACATGAATTCGATCCTTACTTCAATTATCGTACGACGAAATTCCTCGCCGAAGAGGGCTTCTACGGCTTTCACAATTGGTTCGACGATCGTGTTTGGTATCCGCTCGGCAGGATCATCGGAGGTACGCAATTTCGAATATCTCAAAAAATTTATTAAAAAAAAACCGATGCGATCGTTTCTTCTTTGATTCAGGAACGATCTATCCCGGTCTTATGATAACATCCGCGACGCTTTATCATCTCGCTCGGTGGCTCAACATCGCCATAGATATTCGAAATGTTTGCGTTTTTCTCGCGCCCTTGTTCTCAAGTTTCACGACTATCGTTACGTATTTGCTCACCAAGGAATTAAAGGTACGTTGAAATAATAATTATGAATCGGTAATAAATTTATGCTTGATTTTTGCTCACGACGAAGGAAAAGAAAAAAAGCGCCGAGTATCGAATGAAAAATTTGACCGTATAATATTATTTGCGGGGGGGTGGTGGTGGGGGCGAGATGAGAAGAGTCCGAGGCAGATTTAAAAGAAATAAAGCTCAATCGACAGGATTCGGCTTCGGGCTTGATAGCGGCATCGACGATAGCCATCGTACCCGGATACATATCACGATCGGTAGCGGGATCGTACGACAACGAGGGAATAGCAATATTTTGCATGCTATTCACGTATTACATGTGGATCAAAGCCGTTAAAACCGGTGCTATATTTTGGTCAACCTGCGCCGCGCTCGCCTACTTTTACATGGTCTCCTCCTGGGGTGGATACGTTTTTCTTATAAATCTCATACCGCTGCACGTACTGACGCTGATGGTGACGGGACGTTTCTCCCACAGAATATACGTAGCTTACGGTATACTCTACTGCATCGGTACAATTTTGTCGATGCAGATATCCTTTGTCGGCTTTCAACCCGTACAGAGCTCCGAACACATGCTCGTGAGTAAAATAATTATTATCTCGACGTTTTTTTTCTTCGCAAATAAATTGCTCCGAGATTCATGACCAATCGATCATCGTTCCCGTCGAGGCCCTGGGAGTTTTCGGCCTGTGCCAAATTCACGCCTTCGTCGATTATCTTCGAAGCAAAGTTTCGGAGGATGACTTTGATCTGCTCTTTCGAGGACTGATGGCTTCGATGCTCGCGGTTTCGTTGCTCGTCAGTGGCATTTTGACGATTACCGGTCAGTAGTTTTTTTTTCTCTCTCTCTCTCTCTCTCTCTCTCTCTCTTTCGGCGCAAACGGACAATCACAAGAAACGATGCCATGTAAATTAATGAAATGTTTTTATTTCACGCAGGTAAAATATCGCCGTGGACCGGAAGATTTTATTCCCTCTTGGATCCGTCTTACGCGAAGAATCACATTCCGATAATCGCCTCGGTATCCGAGCATCAGCCGACCTCGTGGAGCTCCTTCTACTTTGATCTTCAGATACTCATGTTCCTCTTTCCCGCCGGCCTGTACTTTTGCTTCTCCAAGCTCACCGATTCGAATATATTTCTCATACTCTACGGCGTTACCAGCCTCTATTTTGCGGTGAGTCGAATAAAAAAAAATTATTATTTCACTGATATCTTTACACGCGATTCGTCGTGAAAAAAAATTCACAAATCGAGTCGTTTAATTTCGAAAAATTTCGTTTAAAATTATTCGCAACGAAGCAAAACGATTTTCTTAACCGCGCGTGATATATCAAAAGCGATTCGATCGTCGAGTTTTTATTTGCAAAATAATATTATTAAACAATCATCTCCCCCCACATCTCTTTCGCTTTCTTCTTGCTCATTTTTTTGCTCCGTTTCCTCGTAACGATCGCACGTTCCTTTTTTTTTTTTATTTATTTTCTCGCATATCGTCCATCGTCCGATTCTTTTCCTTGACATATCCCGCGCATCCGTAATCCTTTGCTCCTCTCTTTTCCGCCTTTTCCGCGCCGCCTTACCGCGCATTTCTTCGCATTTTTTCCCTCTTCCTTTCTTCTCGGATTCTCTCTTCGTTGTTGCGTCTTGCATTTTTTTTTTTTTTTTTTTTTTTTCCCATATCTGCTTTTGGCACTCGAACTACGTAAATTCTTGGCCCATTTTAACGGTTTCCTCGAGTCGATGTACGCGATCTTTCTCTTATCACAATTATATGACGGTTAGGTTTTGGCCCTCGTTTCTTTGTTAAATCGCACAGGGCGTTATGGTCCGATTGATGCTCGTACTCGCGCCCGTTATGTGCATACTCGGAGGTATCGGTGCATCGTCGTTGCTACTGACTTACATGAGGCAGGTCGAGAGCGGCGGCGGCGGCGGCGGCGGCGGCAAGGTCATTGACAAAAAAACCCGAAAATTCGACAACAATTACGTATTGAGGAGCGAGGTGAGTGCTATTAAGGAGGTACGACTAGTTCTTTGGAGTCAAAAAAAAGTCTAAATTCATTTTACCCACAGCTGTTCTGATTTATGTTTATTTGCATTGATTATTCATATTATCGATTATAATGTGAAAAATTTTGTGGTAAATGATTAATTTATTGCGCATGAATTAATAAAAACTGAAAAATTAGATTGTCAACGACTCGACAGTAGTCTCCATCATAATAATAATGACATGTCTACCACAAAAACGGACTAAAAAACATTTTAAAAAATCAGCCGAAAACCTATTAAAATAGACTTGAATTACCTCAGTGGAATTAATACGATCGGCAGAATGATAATTATACATATAATTGATACGTGATAAATAATAAAACTCCATAAACAACATGATGGAATTTGAAGTAAACACTTGGCAACGTCGCATTGGCGATGCTATAAGTTGGTATACGTGACCAACGAGGATGACTCTATCCTCGTTGCTAATATCAAAACAAAGCTAGGTTATGTTCGCCGAAACCCATCAGCTGTTACTCGCGACGTTGCTAAGTCCTGTGGGTGCTATTTGATCGTTCTGACCATTTACAACCGGAAATTGAAACTTTTTTATGATGTAGTGCCGGAACTACACGGTGAAGAGTAATTTTTCAATTTTTTACAATATCTATTATATCTGATCTATCAAGTTTCAGTTTTTCAACGGGTGTAGTTGGATACGCGAGCAGCAAAACCGTGATCACAGCACTTCCGGTTAACCGTCTCCGTAAGACGAGACGTGCTTTGGTAACTCAAACTGCTCGACTTTGCAATTTTATTACGAATAAACTAAACGGTCAATATTGGGAATCAACACGCAGGCGGGGCCTATCCAATATGGCCTCTTCTCTCCAGTTCGTTGCCAGTAGCCAGCTCTAGTTAGCATGGGGCAGCATAGGGAACAGTTGTAAACACTGGATTATCGCATATTTTTCGGCAAAATGGGATTTTTGTAGTAAGATTTGACAATGGGGTTTATTACCGTTGAGGATTATGCGTGGATAGAATCCACTGCGCAAATTGGATACGGATCAAGTGATTATCGCCATAAGGATTACAATGAACCTACATGACATCCCATGCTTAACCTCAAAATCTTTTAAAAAATTCCCGTCACTTTTCGGCTAAATAAATGCGTTCGAACAATAAATTATTAGTTAAAATATCAAGCATGACATGAAAAATGTTTTATGTATAAATTATTGTCCATATTTCATAAGTTATGAAATTGAAAGTCACGTCGCTTGTGTTTACACGACATAACTAAAACGATTATTCATATTCTGCGTGTGATGAAAATCTCATACCCTCGCATCAAATATCGACTAAGTCTTCTCGATCTTTATTTATGATTTATTTCTTGTAATAAAGCAGCAGATTTTTAATTATTGTTAAAAAGTGACAAATTTTCATGGTAATCAATGGTAATCATTAGGCAGCAACTGGAGAGAAGGACTTGGAAATTTGGCCGCCAGAGGTCAGGGTGACATTTGTGAGTTCCCAATAGCTCAAATTTTGGCAATAGGCGCATAAAGTATTCGGCAAAAACATATAAAAATTTCAAGTCCGTCAGTTGGATTCTTCATACTAGTCGTACCTCCTTAAAAATCGAAAATCGCGTCGTTTCCTCGAAGGAAAACAAAACATTTTTTTTTTTTTGTTTTGTTGTTTGTTTCCGCTCAGATCGCGACCCTCTTCGTCGCGATTATGTGCGTATTATTTTTCTCGTACACGCTGCACTGTACGTGGGTAACCGCCGAGGCGTACAGCTCACCGAGTATCGTACTCTCGGCGCGCTCACCCGACGGCAGTCGAATGATATTCGATGATTTTCGCGAGGCCTATCACTGGCTTCGCATGAATACACCCGAGAATTCAAAGATCATGTCCTGGTGGGATTACGGATATCAGATAACTGCAATGGCCAATCGTACGATACTCGTTGACAATAATACGTGGAACAATACTCACATATCGAGGGTCGGTCAGGCAATGGCGAGCTCCGAGGAGAAGGCATACGAGATCATGAGGGAGCTCGATGTGAATTACGTGCTCGTTATATTCGGTGGCCTTACCGGTTACTCGTCCGACGGTATAATCGCGCGCGCCTCTCCGGTCTCGTTTGATGAAAAATTTTTTCCATACCTTCGATCGATAATCTCGCGTCTAATCGCGCTCTCTCTTTTCAGATATCAATAAATTCCTGTGGATGGTTCGCATCGGCGGGAGCACGGAGAAAGGTAAATCCATAACCGAGTGGGACTATTACAATCCTTCGGGTGAATTTCGCGTCGACAAGGAGGGATCGCCGACTCTTCTCAATTGTCTCATGTACAAGATGTGCTATTATCGTTTCGGTCAAGTTTACACCGAAGGAGGTAAAAAAATCTCTCGATTATTCGATCGCCTCCTCCTTCTCCGATCTCGAATTTTTCATTATTCTTCGCGTTCTCTCAGGCAAACCGGCCGGATACGACAGGGTGAGAAACATGGAAATTGGAAACAAAGATTTCGAGCTCGATACTCTCGAGGAGGCTTACACGACCGAGCACTGGCTCGTGCGAATCTACAAAGTTAAAGATTTGCGAAACAGAGGAAATTAGGACGACGACGGGAGTTAATTTTTCCAACGATATTTCCATGAGCTTGCTACCGTTGCGTCGATTTATAAAAATAATCCAATGTATACTATATATATATATATTTTTTTTTTTTTTTTTTAATTTCATTTTCACACGAAACGAAACAATAAAATGTGTTCCAATGAATTTTCAACCGATGTGCGCTTTTTACACGAATCGTGTCGTTGCGCGCGATGAAGAAATAAAGAAAAATTCCAAGACCGCAACGAAGATTGCATTAAAGATACGAGTATTTATGTGGTATATTAACAATATACAGTTCGTATAGGTACAAGATACAATGAATATATTTGCTTAAAAAGTTAATCCCATTCGCCGATGTACATGGCACGAGGTGCGAGCGGTATTACGCCTCTCGTGGGTATGGGTAACCTGCCGTATATGTGATTGTAGGGAGAATCAATTCTGTCGTCCGAATCTGAAAGGAAAACGGGGAAAAAAACGTTGATTCGATGTGCTCTCGAGTCCGAGTTTTCGATAAACGCGGAAAATTGGATTGATGAGAACTTTCGTTTCGATTATATACGTACGTACCGAGTCCGCTCTCGAAGCTTCTCGCGTGATATACGATCGGCGGTCGTTTGGCTTGCGGTGCGTGTCCATAAATTTGTGACGATTGACCAACGGCGTATCCGCCATTGCCGCTGCTCGCGTAGGTCAGCGTATCGGTTGGGCCGGGCTGGGCTCTCGCGTATCCGCCGCCGTGAGGCGATACGATTCTCGTTTGACCGTTTTTCGCCATTTTCACGAAATTCGGTACTCTGGCACGGAGACCGCAGTAATAAGGGTCATCTGTCGATTCAACGACGAGACGGGGGGAAAAAAAAAAAAAACGAAATATATCAATTTTTCTTCCATTTTTTTTCTCATCGATCGGCGATAAAATCTTTCATTTCGTTATTTTGGCCGTAATTTTGTTTGCCCAAAAAGTTTACAGAAGCCCCGCCAACAGAAATGTGTGTCAAGAGTCATCGAGCACGCGTGACTAGGTGACTACAACTCAGAATCGAGAGTAGCGCCTCTCGCGGAAAAATTTGAAAAAAATGCATGTCGAGGTTAGCGCCGCTTGCGGCAGATATGTCAACCGATGCATTCGGTAAAAAGTTACGGATGTCGATAGGGTAGGGTGTAAATGTTACAGCGGTGGCCCCATTGACCCTTGCGCCATCACTGCTGCTTCTCCGCTCTTACCGGCAATCGTGACTTAAGCGAACCTAGCGTTAGTAGCCGGAACTGTGAAATATACATAGCATGTGTACTACCGTCGTCCTAGCCGTGAGCACGAACTTGGCGTCGTTTTTCATCGAAATAGGGTGGAAATTTTTTTAAAAAGTGCAGTCAAGTGGCGAGCGGTACGCTCTTGTCCGATGAAGAGTGGCAGATGTGCGTGAAATTAATAATAAAATCAACTTGTCGGTTGGTGAGAAAAGCGTTCGTGGCAAAAACGAGAACCGCCTCGAGTTTTCGATAATTTATTGTGCCTCGAAAAAAAAAAAAAAAATTCCACGGAGCAGAGGACCGGAGCGAACAAATTTATTTGTCATATGTTTAATTGTGGAATATACTATTGTATTTTCGACGAAATCCGGAATATAAAACATCTAGAAAATTTTTAGTTCACTTATTGCCACTTGGCGCTTCGTATGCCCTCGCTCGATGTAAAATTTTTGGGACAAAAAAATTGCGGCCAAAATAACGTTTTCGAGACGTGTTTTTTTCGACCATTCAAAAAAAATACGTTTTTACGTGTGTTTTTGTAAACGTCTCAGCCGTTTTTATAAAACGTTCCGTGTTATCAGCAGGGTATTTTCTTATTTTATTCGACTCACCATATTTTTTACTATCGTTCTTTTTACGCTTTTTTTCATCATTGACTATGACCGCCGCCGGTCTATGATTTGTCCCATAATCGTCCTCGATATCGTCATAATCCGGCTAAATTTCAGAGAAAAAACAAACAAACGCAAACTGTCATCTCTTTTTTCAATCGCTCTGTGCGCGACCCAGCCTCGTGCCTGCTGACCGTTTTATTACGAATATGCGAAACATTATTGTCAATTATTTTTTTAAAAAAATCACCTTTATCGTCACAAATTTTGTAGAATCATCGTTTCATAATTGAAGAATACCGGTATGATAGACGCAATAATAAAATTGAGAATCGATCCGATGATCGGGAAAGTGAAAAAAAAAAAAAAATAATAATACATGCAGTACCTTGGGAATGTGAGAAATGTCGTGGCCATAGAGATTCTCGCGTGGCGGTAATTTCGGTGGTCTCTCGCCGCCGCCGCCGCCGCCTCTTCGCTGCTGCTGATAACCACCGATCAGAGATTGCATATATATCTGCTGCTCGCGCGGATCTCTGAGGAGGTTGTTGGACGGATCGTTGGGTAGTACCGAGGACGACGAAGACGATACACCGGCGACGCTGTAAGGATCCTCGTCGGGTATCGGTATTCTCGGACGATTTTTTATGTCGACGGGCCTCTGGAGCGCGAGAACGGGCGGTAGCTTCGTCTTGAGCATATCGAGACCGACGACGTTTACGATCAATACCCAGACCGGACATTGCAGCAGATCGGCCTCGGTGCGAACAAAGACGATCGCGCTCAGACACTGAGTCTCCAATCTTCGCCTATCCGGATACGCTCGTCTCGTTTCTCTCGATAAATTCGTCTGATACTTGTTCATATCGAAGAGCTGAAATTATATAAAAAATAAAAAATAAAAAAGTAACAATTTTTATCATCGATAACGTTTTTTTTTTTCCTTTTTCTCTCTTCTCGATCAAAAACGTAATCCGATACGTAATTGTGGAAAATATTTATAATTTTAGATGTTTTACGAGGCAACAACCGCGCGAGTGGGTACTCGAAATTTATACTTTTTTTTTTCTTTTTTCACGAAAAATTACGGAGCAAAAAAATGAAATATCAAGATTTTCGTTTGAGAATCGTGGCCAATTTTTTTTCTTTATACTCGCGTAACGGGAAGCTGAAATATACAATTATTTCACGGTTTTTTTTTTAAATTTATTTTTCATTATTTCATCGCAGAGCTGGGCAGTACTTCGAGTACCCGGTACTTGCGATGTACCGGAAGTACAGTACTTGAAGTACAAAGTACTTCAAAAGTATTTCAAGTATTGTACTTAAATTTTCAAGTACTTGATCTGTACTTCAAGTACTTTTTCAAGTACCAAGTATCAAGTACTTTTGAATACGTTTTGCCAATGGTCGCATGTATAATATGCCTTTTAATATATAATTAAGGAACGTTCCGCGCAGCGATGCCGCGAGACGAATCGAGTTAATCCTAGAATGGTAACCTTATTTTTTTTACCTATTATGGTAAACGCCCCAATTTTGAAAAATTCATATTTCCGGTAAAATTTCACAAAAAGGGTTCAATTTTGGCTCATTCTTTGCGTTTTTTAATGCAGAATCACGTGAGCTTACGGAAATTTTGCTTCAAGTCGGAAAAGTTAGTAAAAAATGAGGTAAAAGGGTAAAAAACATGAAAAAATCGTAAAAATGACTTTTTTGATTGAATTTGCAATATCTCCGTTGATTTTTATCGAAATTGAACAAAACCAACGGCATTGTAAAGTGAAAATATTAAGTTTTGAGACGGGTAGCTTAGTTTTACTCGATTTTCGAAAAAGTCGAAATATTGACTTTTACCGCCAAAATTGGTGCAACAACGCCAAATTATGTGGAAATCGAATGAAACCAACTCTATTTTTAAGAGGAAAGGTAATTATAAAAGATATGTAAAATATATTTTATATTTATGTTACATGTTTATATATGTACTGATATTCCATTTGACACAGAGAGAGAATTCGACAAATAGTGCCATGAGAGATTGAGCATTGACTTTGATTTGTAATTCTTCGTTTAAATATTTCGGTTCAAATCTGCCTAGCCCGAGTGAATCGCGCAATGTGAAAATATGTGTTGATACAAAAAGTACTCGAATCAAAATCAAATGAGTTTAAAGAGTACGTAAAAAATAAAAAATAAGTACCAGAACTTACGAGATGTACGTGAAATCTTGAAAAGTATTTGATACTTGATTTTTGACGTACTTCAAGTACTCAATACTTCAAGTACCTGGCACCTTAAGTACTTCAAGTACTCGGCACTTCAAGTACTTGGAAACCTTGAGTACTTCAAGTACTTGGTACTTCAAGTATTTACGGTACTTGGTACTTGTAATACACGAGTACTTCCAATACTTAGAGTACTTTGTACTTGAAGTACTTTCCGGACTTTGCCCAGCTCCGTTTCATCGATTATTTTGATTGTAATTATCGCCATCACCGATTGCGACTGATAAATTTAGATTTTTGAAATTGTTTATGCGATCTCTCTCGAATTAAATTCCATTTCTCATAGGGTTTTTTTTTTCTGCTATTTTTGGGAAATAAAAATTGCGTTTGATAAAAAAAAAAAAGGAAAAAGGAAAAAATGACTGTCGACGAACGAGAAAAATTGTTTCAACTCACCTTTCCAGGTTTCTCGAGTTCGAGCGCTCCTTGAGAATTTCGAAGTATCTCACCGCTTATCGCGTTGTCCTCCTGATTCGTCGTTTTTATATAAACGTTGCTCTTGCACAATCTCTTGATCAATATATTTCCCTCGTTGTCCATCTTGATCTTGACACCCTGATTAATGTGACGCTTCGCTTCCTCGGTTTTTGGATCGCGCATTGGATTGTCGAACCCGCACAAACCTATTCTGTAATATCGAATCGAAACAAACAAAAATAATAATATTTTAAAATTATAAATCAAATAATATTTTATTAGAATTTTTTTTTAATCCTGTCGATAATTCTCAAAATTTTTCACATTTTTTTAACAATTTTTCCCCTCAAATAGACTTTTTTTTTTTTCAATCCAGATTGTTTTGGCATCTGCCAATGACACCGCCGTGACAATGAGGCTCGCATCAGGCGATCCCCTTTCTTTTCGCCTTGAACTCGTCTTTTTGAAAAAATAAAATAAAATAAAATAAATCTCAGAACGACATTAACGTTTGGAAATAATTATTATAAAATTGAAAAATCGTGATTCGACGAACGCGTAAACAATTTTTTCCCTCAAATACACTTTTTTTTTTTTTCAATCCAAGATGTTTCAATAGCATTATTCGCTGTAATAACATTGACAAGGGCGGAGAAGCGAGATCCGCGTTTCTTCAAGCTAACAAAAAATCGTCCATAAATTTGAGAAAACAGAGTATACCGCTCCGAGGGTAGCGTTTGAAAATAATTTTTATTGTGCTTTTTTTTGTCCCGAAAAGTTACGAAAAATATTTTATAATAGCAATACGAGAAAATAACTTTGGGTGAGATGTTACGAACTTGACAACAAATTTCGTAGCTTCGTATACGTTTCTTTTCATCTTGAATTCTTCTTTTTGAAAAGAAAAAATCAACAAATTAATCATTTCCAAATCGAACAATCTCGACAATTCGATGAACGTGCAAACAATTTTTTTTCTCTAAAAAAAATTACTAAAATAGGTACTTTGCGAAAACACGACAACTCCGAGTCGTTATAATATATGAGACATCGTGAAAATGTAATTCAATAATATTTCGTAAGCTTATTTAAATATAAATCAGAACGAAAAATAGTTGACAAATTCTTCTCGGTTTTGTTTGTTTGTTTGTTTCAACTATGGTTAATTCCTCCAAATTTTCAACGTTTTTACGCATTTTTCATCGACGATCGAACAAAGACATTATCGTAAATTTGGAATTTTTTTTTTTTTTTTTCATTACCATATATGCGGCATTAAAAATGATTGTTCGAAAAAACATCGATTACCGATACTTACTGGAAAAAAAAAAAGAAACAAAAACCCCAAGAAAAACCATACGTAACATGCACGCGAGTTCGAATTTCGTAACACACGCGACGTTGCGGCCGCGAGGAAGAAAGAAAAAATAAAAAATATAGTGCAGCGTGATATATCTCGCGAGAAAATTACACAGAGTTATACGGAGGATATGCAAGGTTGGGACGAGCTTCGCAGAATCGGACGAGGATAATTATTAAATAAAATCGTTATTAGATATATATTCGAAGCTTGAGATATTGTGCATGGGAAAAGTCAATGCGCAAAGCCTCTTGCGTGTATCATCGCGTGCACGAGGGCAACGACGCTCGTGCATTTATTGTTGCACCTCGAGCGATTTAAAAGGGGCCCGGCGGAGATCCGCTGGAAAAGTCTTTTCGCGCGTACATATTTATTCATATTTTTTAATGCTTATACAAATTTTTACAATTGAAACAAACAATTCACGTATATTTTTTGTTTGTCAATTTTTACCCTTTATAGTTCGTATAGCTTGATCGCATTGAAAAAAAAAAACCACGAAATCACAAAATGGCGGCACGATAACGAATTGTAAAAGCATCGTATAGTGCTATTTTGTGACTTTGTGATTTTTTTTTTTCAATGCGGTCGAGCTACGGCGGGCAAGAAAAGAATCATCCGCGACAAATCAAACCTGTTAATATACCTGAATTTTTTCTTTCGGATATCATAACGAAAGCATAACGAAATATCAATAAATATACAATATGTACGCGTCGGCACGAAAAATTCATGAAATTTCAAAGGGTATCCCACCCGAAAAGCAGTCCAAATTTTGGATATATATTCATTTGAAGAAGAAAAAAAAAATTCACAACAATATTTGCATATTTGAAAAAAGTATAATGTCGCGTTTTTTATTCATTACAAGAAAAAAAAAAAGTATCTTGGAAACAAATCCCTATCAATTATTATCGAATATAGAAAACAAAATGCACATTTCTTAATTTATTTTTTTATCGTTAGGAATACTTTCATTGATGATGCTCGTCATATTAAGATATGTCGAAATTTATTGCAACGAGACGCTCGGACGAGTCTTGATCAGAGAATATTAGCCGAGAAACTTTAATTGGAGCTCCGCGATAAAATGTGTGTGGTTTTTTTTTTTTTTGCTTTTTTTTGTTGTTTCGTCTCGTACAACCGTGATTTGCACCAACAACGCGATTGTAAACTTACTTAAATCCGTCGAATCCTTCGTTGGAACCGTTAACCGTGAGAACCGGAGCTCTCGCGTATGCCTTGGCGACTCGTCTGTTACGCTCGAAGACTATCACTTTAGCCCAGATCTCGTCGTCGATCTGATTCCATTTGTCGAGAACCTCTTGTATGTGATCCTGTGTCATATTAGAGAGAGAGAGAGAGAGAGAGAGAGAGAGAAAAAAAACACTCTTTATCTCAATTGAAAGGAAAATTTGTTCAAAATTATTCATAACGAGAGCAAGTGAAAAAGAAAAATCTTTTTTAGATCGACAGATTTTCTTTGATTCGAACAAAATTTACTCAAATTTTCTGTGCAATAATTTGGGGCAATTTGAAAATCTATTAGCCGATCTTAAAAATAATTTTTATCGGCGTCAATCGTTCGTTTTTCTCTGTATGTAAATAAGCTGCGTAAATAAATTCTTCATCGTCAAAATTTTATGTAGACGAATGCAAGGGTGCGCACCATAGTGAAACGCAGGGATATTATAATTTTAGTACAACTCGCGAACTCCCAATTACAGACACTTTGCGGTACCGGTTTAGCTGTGCGTGGTTAAATTAGACCTCTGGTTCCTCGACAGTTTTCGCATTGAGTTAACAAAAAAAAAAAAAATCATGTTAAAGAAAAGAAATAACAAAAATGAAAAAAAAAACCTCTCTTTGCGATAACGAGAGCCTCGACGCACCCTGTTATTTAAGGCTCTTCGGGCGAATGCGTGGCGTTTGAGAGAAAGCTCGAGATGTACAGTCGGGTAAATTGAGTGCGTGTAACGATATTTGAAAAATTGTTCGTCCAAGTTTTCAAAAGTGAGAGTAGCATTGATGATGATGATGATGATGATGAACGTGAAATATCTCAATGTTGTCCATTCGTAAAAATTAATGATCAACGTACGAGAATAAATTTTTAATATTATAATTTGTATAGACATCATGTAATTTCATGCTAAAAACATTTGTTCTATCTTTGACTGTACTTGAAAGTTCCTTAATTGAATATATATATATATATCGTTGGTTTGAGTACTCACCTTGTAAAGTTTGTCCAAATTATACCAGACGTCCTCCTCCTCTTGTTCCTCGTACTGAGCCTCGGCGAGGTTGTCCCTCGAGCGGGATAAAATCTTTCGCCTCGACACCATCGCACCAGCTCACACGTTGATGCCAATTTTCAATCTGTAATCGATAATCACCTGGGAAATTATTATTTTTATTTTTTCATCAACTTATATAGTATCTATGCATGATAATTCAATTGAAATGGTCCCTGAAAAAATATGACCAAGATCACGACAATTTTTTCGCGTAATTATATATATTTAAAAAAAAAAAAATGGGCTTTTGGTACGCGTGAAATTCAAAATAAATTTCTCCAAAACGAGCATAGTTCTGGATGTAAAAATTTCAAGCCCCGAAGATGAGATAAAAAATATAATTAATCACGCGTCGAGGATCGTCAATAATTAATAATTATCCTAGGATTTAAATCGATTGGCAATTCCGACAAAGAGATTGCACGGCAAAACGTGGAGAATGTGTGAATGTGTGACATCGCGCCAGCTGGCGATCAAGTCAATTTTAAAAAGTTCTGTAGAAAAATAAAAAATACAAAATAGCCAAGGACAACGGAAGTATATTCAGAGGGAGTTTATTTTAACCATTCTTCTTTTTTATCGTGTATACTTATATATAACGAGATCGAGCAGCTCGATGATTAATTAAATATAGTCTCTGTGTACACCCGAGACTTCGGGCTAGAATCGAATAAAACACGAGTATTCGTTCAATGGTTTTTTTATTTATTTTTTTTTTTCTTTGGTCATCAATTTATTCAATAAATTTTTTTCAAATACACGTGTGCATGATTGATTTACGAGACACGTTTCTTTGAGATTTTTTTTTTTTCAAATATATTTCGACTGGACGAAATTCAATGATTTATCTCTATACCCTCTAATTATATAGAGCGGTAAAAAGAAGTCTCGCGATGGAAAAAAGAAAAAATATCCAAAGAAATCAAAGTGGATGGAAGATTTTGGGAGAGCCTACGAGACAAAAGATCTCCTCGAGTGTCAGTAGCAATATGTATTATATATATATTATTTCTTGATTGAATAAACTTGACGTTCGAATTTCTTGATTTACGATTTTTTCTTTCAACCTATTAGCCGCGAGTCTCGATCTTTCGATCGTATTATAAGCGAAATTGTCATAATGACAGCTTTTCGAGTAACTCCAAAGTTGAGGGCGGCGTTATTGTTGCATACGTCACGCGGCTTGGGGAATCGAAAATGCCGAGGCGCGTGGGATAGTAAATTGTGCAACAGCTGTTCTGTGGCGAAAAGTGCAGTCTTCGTGATTCGGAGTAATAAAAGCTTCGAAATAATTGCCGTGGGGCGGATCGGTAAATCATTATTGAGATTGACGCTAACGGTTAATCTCGTGGATTATTATTACATGTGTCACGAATGGAAGTCGATTTCGATATATCATTTCGAGGTATTTGATTTTATTTTATTATATTCTGCCGTGAATTATTAACGAAAATATTTTAGTGGAATTTTTTCGATCTATATGAGAATTTTTATTCGAGGGAAAAAAGAGATTTGAAAAAAAATATACCTCACTGAAGATTTTATAACGGCGGTAGATAAATTTTAAAAAAATAATCAAATATTCATCGAGAAGCCTTTTGCATTCAATTTTAATTTTGGAGTCGTGAATTTTTTTTATTTCCGGTCTAGAAATTCCATTTTGTTTGGAGAGAAAAAAAAATAGATCACGCGTCCATATAGCTTTTATTGATGTTTTTTCAGAGGGAGAATTTTTTTCCCCCGAAATCTCAATCAAAGATTTGTCACCATATTGCAATGATAAATCTTTCAAGTTGTTGCGGAAAATTTTTGTTTTTAATAATAATTGCGCAAAAGTTAGCAAAAGTCACGGCGTTACGAGCACGCTCCATCGAATATACAGCCGATTTTTTTCCCCGACTTTTCGAGATTTATGCCGCACGCACGGGATTTGAATGCCACGATAGGGCGATTTTGCCAATGCGATAGCGTTGACAGGACTACACGAAAACAATTCAATTATTCCGGCAATCGTATAAATCACGATCCGTGAAACTTTCAGCCTTTCGAGACAATTGCGACCATATCAACGGATGTTTTATAAACCGGCCATATCGATCCCGGGTTTCAGTCTCTCTCTCTCTCATTTTCTTTAACTATATGTATACCGTATATTTGCATAGTAACGGTCAGTTGAATAGTTGCTCGGTTATTCCAGCTATATATATTTTCTCACCGCCACGTGCAAAGAAACGTATTGTTGCGCAACGTTTCACAAAACCCCAGGGAGAGTTTCAACAGTCGACAATATACTATAATAGAGCGCTTTTTTTTCTTTACATATATTTCTACTTCCATCACGACTTCTCGGGCTTTCGGAAGTAACGGCACGCTTTCCTTATACACCATGAGATTGCGCTATTTATTTTTTTTTTGTTTATTCGTTCATTCATTTATTTAGGGATATTTTATTTTTGTTAATCAAGAGGAAGCAAATTGAACATTTCGATCGAACAATTCAATTAATGAACATGAGAACAGGTTAATATATTGATAATTGAGAATATTCTATCGTGTTTTGACATTATTATTTTTACGGATTAAAAATCACTTTGACGCTCAACTTTCGAGCGACACAAAGTCCGGAACAGCGAACTTATATATGGATTGGTATTCAACATTCATTTCTATAGAAAATGACCCACTGCCTATCGTACCTATTTTGAAGCCTCGTTGCCTGTTACGCGACTAGAATTGTCTATCGAGCTCATACGGGCTTATTTGACTATACGTTCGAGGCTACACTTTAGTCCTCGAATCGTGGGTGGCAAATACCTTCAGGTTTTTGTCTTATTCAGATCAAATTATAACTCTGCATGTGGGATTACTTTTGAGTACTGGAACTGTCAACGTTACTGTCTCAGCTATAAATCAGCCGATCGACTCGATACGATCGACCAAACGAATCGCAATTTTTTTTATACACAAGACAAGTGTCGAGTCTCAGTTTAAGCCAACAGCTGCAGCGATTGAGTATTCCGAGAAAAAGATACAAATTTAAATGCAAAAAGTTTGTCCAGCAGTCCCACCTTTCTCCAATGTCAAAAAGACATTAATTTAGTTGATTTAAGAAAAAATAAAATACAAAAATCGCTCATCTCTTTCGAAACATATCAATTTATATATTTTATTGATTTATTTCATATAATATTCGTGAAATTGTATTTCAATCCTTTCTCTGCTCATATATTCAGTTCACTTAAATGTCACCACGGGATAAACGCGCGATATTTGAATCAAATGTTAAACAAGTTTTGCGACAGGATTTGAAGGGGAAAAAATTATATATACATATAAGGTACCTGCGGGTAATAAGGCCTAATAAAATATCGGATTTAATCAATAAAAATCGTATTCAAAATAACCGCTCTCGCTCAAGGTGGCACTAACAGACGCCTATTGCACGAAAATGTACTCAAATAATGGTTATTATTAAAACCTGTCGATTAAATTGGATATTTTACTAGGCCTTATTACCCGCAGGTACCTTATATATATTATATATATTATATACATGTGTGTGTATATACGATCCAGTGAAATTTCCCAAGGATCCGCTTCTCTGAGTGAACCGCCCCATATACGATACGAAAAATTATCATCATGGGCCCCAAAACGGTCTCTGTGTATCACGGTATAACGCGTTATTCAATAAAGTTTCGTAATTCTCGCGGTACGTGTATACACTTCGCCCCCCGTGACTAAGTTTATAACTGTATAATTTCATGAAGAATGAAACCCAGAGAAAGAGAGAGAGAGAGAGAAAGAAGTGGACGATGAGTGACTTTTTTTTTTTGGTACAATGATATAATGAACGATGAACAATTCGTTGTAAAACTATTTTTTATATAATATATATATATTTTACTTTTTTTGTTCAGAATCATTAAATTTCAACGATCGAATGAGAAAAATGTCGAAAAATTAATCATTATTCCGTATTAATTAAGAAACGTAGCCCTTTCTCTTAGGATTATCAAAAAATTGGTTTCTTTTTAATGATAATTTACTGAAATAAATGTAAGAAGAATCGGTAATTTCCAACACTATTAATTCAGTACTTTGGTTAATTATCGTCGAGCTATTTTCCGAAAGTAAAGGATAAAAAATATTTAATTCGAGGACACGTCAGTTTGGTCTAAAACGGTTCATTTGCATCAAAGTATAATTGGATATACAGCGAAAAAATTCCCCATGATAATCTACCCATTGAATTATTATATATTCTCAAAATCCTGAACCAGTAAAATATATATTAATAAGCCACCTACAAAAAATAAGGAAAGGTCAGAATGAAAATTACACGCGTTTATTAAATTCTAACATGCTTAAAAATAAAAACAAAGTTCATGAATAAAAATTTGAATATTTATATACCTACAATTCATACTATACACAACTCCTAGCTCTGTAGGATACGATCGACTCATTCGATCAATAAAAAAAATTAATAAAATAGAAAATCTTTATATTCGGGATAACTTTTGGTTTATCGTTCCAGCGGCGATCAAGAGCGTCCCTGGAGATGCCACGAGTACCAAATCGGTGGACAAGAAATTTCACAGAACGTGCAACAGATATTGGCCCGAAGGTTCGACCTTGTGCGGTTGGTTCGTTTTTTGTCACCTCTCGCTTTCGAGATCCCTCGATGATGAAACGATCGAAAACGATAGGAGAGAAGAGATCAACGCGGTAAAACAAAATACGAGAATCTTCGGAAATTCGGACTTGAAAGATATCATGTGCGCGCGCGCGCGTGTGTGTGTGTGTGTGTGTGTGTGTGGGGTCGAGTAATTTTTTCTTGGTCGATAGAGACAAGATGAGGATCTCGTCGTTTCTTAAACTGCTATACGTGGAGAAATAAATATACTATGCGTATATTATATATGTACAAATATATGCGTGTATACAAACACTGGAGACTACACGTTGGACCATAAGTAGCGACAGAAGCAACGACGCGACACTCGTTGAAAGCCACACGAGGACCCGAATTAACTTCTTCGCTTCCGGGAAGGTTAATCGAGGTAGCTGGTTCTATCTGCATCCTCCTTGAGGATCACGACTACTATGTATAATTAAATGGCCACGAGAGAGTCATCACAATCTCACATTCTCGAACCGGATGTCACACCGAATGCCACACATACGATAGACCTAACAGTTAGCACTCTTCTATAAATGGACATATACTATATACATTCGAACACGTGTGGACATTAAACATTCCAAGCAAGCGCTGTATAGTACTTCATTAAAGCATTTCACACTTGACCCCTCACACTTTTTCCTCTTGATGTATCGCAAGGTTGGATTTCTCCGCATCGATTGACCGCGAATGAAATGAAAAAAAAAAAAAAAAAAAAAAATTGAAGGATTTTACCGTATCGTTCAGAAGGTTAACGCTACATCATAGTTGTTAAAGTTGCTTCCTCATTGAGGACGATTCGCTTTGGGGGATTTTTCTCTCTCTCTCTCTCTCTCTCTCTCTCTCTCTCTCTCTCTTGAAAAGTACATGCCAGATGTTTTTTGGTTTGGTTTTTTTTTTTCAAATGCTGGTTCATCGATGCAGCTTTTATACATTTTTACGATTTCTTTTTTTTTTCACAAGACCAAAAATTCTATCGCATTGCTGCACGTCAGATTTTGTCAGAACAAAAGAGAGCATGATTATGCATTTTTTTGAAAATAATCGAGTCATAACAATGAAACATTATTCGTCTTTGAGTTCACGTAAAGTTGACGTAAAATCTTCATTTCAACGAGATATCAGAATTAATTGAAAAATCGAGGCCTAACATGAAAAATAACTCAAGATTTATAAACACATATATGCATTGGACGATACGGTGAAGACATAAATGTATATTCAATGCATCGAATAGTGTGGGTGTGTCGCGACATCGTATATACTATATATATATATATATATATATATATATGTATATAAGACCCCGCAAAGACTCCGAACCAAACGAATATTCCATCTCTCGTTGCCCTTGACGGGTAAACTGGGAATCGACAATCTTGAAAGTAACAACCTCGGTACTTTCAAACACTCCACACTCACCTTTGACAAAGACAGAGAGAACTGCATATACATATAGATAAACTGCAGACAAACAAAAGGAATGAACTAACGCGATTTAGCACTCGAAGGTATGTGGTTTACGCCCTTTTTATTTACGTGATTTATTTATAACTCTCGCGAGACTGCACGCCATACACCCCGTAAAATAAAACATGAACCTCCTTCGGGAGGAACTCAATCTTCTCAACGAGACCTTCTGGCCTCGGATATACGCACCGATGTTGGTCAACGAGACATTTCTTTTTAACTCTTTGAGAAATTCTGCGCATACATGTGTATATTATTTTATATAATACAAGCGCGGGTCATGTAGCTCGGGCGCTTTGCACCCACGCATTTTCACAAAACAAAAGAAAAAGCGTCAAATTTTTGTTCGATTTTTTGAATTTTTACATAGAATTTTAGAGATATCGACGAAAGCTTTGACGTGATTCGTACTTGGCAATTTAGTTTTCTCCACGCTTTTTCTGCCAATTTTTTTTTAAATCTAAAAATGTCGAAATTAAAATACCGTTCAGCTGATTTTACCTCATCTATGGAGGGTTTTAAAAACCTTGTAGGTGTATTCATCAAATGGCTTTTTAAAGTTTCAAAAGGGTTATGAAGCGAATGAGCACGGAATGAAGTTTCAGCTGGGTCAGGAAGTAAAATTACAGGAATTTAAGTGCACCAACTAATGTTTGGCCAAAATGTTGAACAATTTTGGTTTTTTAGAATTTCTTTGAAAAAAAATCATACATATGCGTGGATTCATAATTGTAATTTCATTTCTTACCCGGTGCTCCAAAGATTCAGTCGCTATCAAGGACTCAAAAACTTTTTGACGCTAAATAATTTCAGGAAAACTTAAAAGACAGATTCCGCAGTCTCGTATGGAAACCTGATTGCTTATATAATAATAATAATAATAATAATATTATTATTACTTTTATTATTACGATTATTATGTGGATAATACACTAAACGGACATTTTTTAAAAACAATCGTAAGACAATGAACGACCAAAAAATTCGAATCGATTCCGATAAGAATCGATTTCGTTTCCACGTAGTGTATCTCGTACATATCCCGTGGACACTTTAATAGCGTCTTAATAGCGATGTATATAGCGTCGGGGCGCCCCGGTAACAGTGCCACCGCAGCCTCGCAATCGGTGCATAGCTCGAGCGCGTTCTCGCGACGGCATATTTTATATAGGTAGCAAACCTAAAACGCCGCGACTTTCACTTCTAATAAAATGCGAAGGCCTGGCTTCTTTTTTGCCGTTACCGCTGATGCGGTGGCTTCGTGTACTTCTTGTATCACACGCGAGACCCCGAGCTATCTTGCAACGTTGTTTCTCGTCTCTGTTTCCCTCACTTTTGCTCAAGTTTCGCTCTCTCTCTCTCTCTCTCTCTCTTTCCTTACTTAGAGTACTAAGATGTATTTTAGCAGTGGAGCGAGTACGCCAGTATACAGATTTGTCCGGTAGTAAATGGACAATGTACAAGGCTTTTACCATGGAAAGCTCATGTGAATAGCGCGGATTAGGTAAATGAGGGTCATGTAAGGGATAATTCATTCATTATGGTAACAATCCAATTTTTGGTAATAGAATAAAGCTCCAGGTAGAGTCTACTACAAATGTTAAATATAGCCCCAAGCTCTGATAAGTAACGCCGTAAGCTCGGAGTAAATCCGCGTAAGCTCATCCAAGTAAGCCTTTGAGCTCCAAGTTCCAATAAGTAAAGCCAACGATAAAATAAGTATGCCTGCTATAAAATGGCTGAAGATTTTGTCGCAAAACGATCGACTTGTCATTCTTTTGGCTCGGTTAAAAAGGGTGTTGAAATATCCTCGACATTGGCCATGTGAAATGTCCAATGTCGAGGAATGGGAATCGGCCTATAATTAAATCATCAATACGATAATAATACAACACCAGAGCTTCGAAAACTAGAATATTGCATTCATTATAAAAATCATGACAGAACGGTTCATGTTACGGTAACGTAAAATCCTAAAGACCTCTTGCTCTTAACGAAGAATCCCACTAGCCCCCGGAATACCAATTAGTATTTAAATCCTTATTGATAACAAAGGTTTTCATTGATACTCGGATTTGGAAAAAAATTTAACAACGCAATTTATTAACGCTCGAATAATATTGTGTCTCAAAGACGGGGTGAATGGGAGCGACCTTCATTCATGCGAATAAAACTTTTCTACGTAAAATAACGCTGAAAGTATAATTTTCAACTGCTACAAAATGCCTCAAGGTCTCAGAATTAAGTGATCGAATTCATAATTTGTTTTTGTTGGCGGATGTAAAGAAAAAAAAAATATTGGAGTAACCACCGCGGTATCCTTGTCCCAAATGGAGCGGGAGTAATTCCATTTTTAATCATTGGAAGGATAATAATAATATACCTATGGGATCAGTTAATGAATAATATTCGCATGGAAAAGAGCAGGGTACCTAGTCATTAAAATTCATCGTAAAATTTGAGAAATAACCGTGAACGATAGATTTTATGGTAACACAACCGATATAATTATGAACGCCTCTTTTTTCCATGAGCAACGCCATTACTCGGATATGGCAATTGCCGTTTTAAATGTTGCAGAAACAATGTTTGTCAATACTTTGAGTCATAGGCACGTGCATATTAATTTTGAGGCCTTTTTGACAGAATTCTATAACGAAGCTCATTAAGTTTGCTTTGGCATAATATACAAGATGGAGTATTCGTTGTTTAAATATAATTTTTTAAGTTTTTTTCTAACAAGAGTGACTATCATTGCCCCATAACTAAAAATAATCTGGCCTCCCTTGCAGTATGCGAGGAGAATTAATGCAGTAAATGCTACGTACGGTATGTCATGAGAGTATGACTGTATACAGTCGTTGGTACATAAAGTCACGAGAACGAGTAGAAATTACGACGTCTTGCTCGGTGTACTATAACGTAACCAACATTCACGAGAGGCAAAACCGTAGACCAAAGCAGGGGCTCTCATTCCTCCGGATCAATGAACCGTCGATCGATTTTTTTCGAATAATTTTTTTTAGTTCAACGTACCAAACTGGTACCCTGGTACCAGTTTTCAGCCTTTTCCAAACTGGCAAACCTTTCACTTTGAAATTAAAAAGCTTTCATTCACAAATACATTTTTTCAAGCTGGATTTTCATGCGAGATATGGTGAGTTTTCGAGTCACGCAGTTGCTCTATTTTTTTTTTTTTTTTTTTTTCATTTTTTTCCAACCCGAGGCCAACTTTTTGCAATAGCAATCGGAAAATATAAATTCAATCGTTTCAACGTTCACTTTATATCGTATTATCTTTTGTAAAATATGTTATTTCAGGTGTTCGATGTGCACTTTAATAAAGGGTCGAAAAGCGAGATCGGAACAAATAGAAATTCATGTTTTTTAAGGTCCTCAAAAACGTGTCACGTATATACCGCGGAGAAGCATAAAAAAGTTGCCCAAAGCGCATCGTCTGCGTCCGACTTGTTGCATTCCTCGTCGTATACGATACTCGATCGGAATACGAGTTTCACGACGACTCTAAATCACATATCCTCGGATTTTAACGACGAAATTTAGTCGATACAAAATTAAACACAATAAAAAATAAAAATTTCACGAAACAAATAACAAAATAGAAATAAAAATTGAGTTTTTCGAAATATAATATATATTGAATGTCAAGCTGGAATTTGTATTTTAACGAAAATTTACTATTTAAACTTTACTTGAAATTCAAAATTTGATTTTATTTCTTCATTTTATCAAAAGCATAAATTTCGAAAAATCAATACCGAATAGGGGACAGCCGAAAAAATTTTATAAAATAAAAACTTTAATGACCGCGAGAACTGTCTAAATGATACAAAAAATCATGGATCAAATTAGAAAGAGCCAAGTCGAAAAAATTGCTCGATTTTGAGTGAAATTCTCCGTTTATATGTAGAACGGGAGCATGTGCCTCGGGGAGCCCCGCGTACATCATGAGAGTAATACATAAGGTATAACCACATACATATATGTATTTATGTGTCTACTATATGTATTGTAAGTGTAATCCAGCAGTCCTACTCTCGTCTACCTCGTATCCGCGTTATTACGATATGCCCTACTCGCACACTGATGATCCAACAAAACAACGTACCCCCGGGACTCCATCGTGGTGCATCAATTTTAAGTGATGCAGCTCGATGAAAGTGAAAATTAAAAAGAAGAATAAAAAAGAAAAAAAAAAGATTCGAAAGAAAAATGGAATGTATACCGCTATTCGTCGAGACTATGTCGTGTCGCTTGTTGCAGTCTATTATAGTACAATCGCATTATACTATAATTTTCATTCTTACGCGAAACGGTATAAAACAGAAACGACGATATTATCGTTCGTTATAAAGTTGGACGACGCATCAACTTTGTTTTATGTATATTATACATGCACACACGTGTATACTGTCCACAAAACTGTGTGCTCGTGTCATTAAAAGAGATTCTCGAGAGTCAACTCTCGACACGTGCCTCTCGTAGTATTTTATGCATGTAGCACATACGATTCAAGCCTTGCGCGTAATTATTTCGCGTACGACAATTTATTCGTTAATACGACAATTCATATCAGAATGTGTCGTGGAATAGAGATGATGAAAATCAATAAAATATATGTCATTCGGAATATTTTATAAATTTTCTCGATATTCAAAGAATTTTTTTTTTACTAAACTACTCATTAAAGTAAATAATGTATGCTAAATACACTGAATGTTGTTTTCAGAATTTGTGAAAAAAAAAATTTTCGAAAATAGTGAAATTTATTGTGAAAGTAAAATTCTTTCGTAAAGTTATCAATCATTGCTTACCTTTTATTTTTATTACAAGTCTTCGGTGTCGAATTTAGCATTGATTAAAAAAAAAAAAAAAAAAAACGCGTGTCAGATAGGTCACGATGACCAGGGATCAAACGACCAATAGATCACGACGCCAGAAGCAAAACTTTCTCGAGATCGTCACAATTATGTACATATGTGTAGTGCTACATATATATAAATACATCGTATAGAGTACGTAATGTATCTGTAAGTGTATTTATAGTCTCTGTAGGTGATCCTGATCGATGCTCGAAACTCTCTCGTTACGTGCCTATACCAATATCTCAATGTAAGCTCTTACGAAATCGGTCAATCGGGTAAACATGCCGCAAGGCGAGTATCGTGATTTTCATGATACATTCAAAGTGTAAGGACGTGAATTTAAAGGAGCCGAGTCAACCTTGCAGTGGTCGATAAATAATTTGCAGATATGTTTTTATCCTGAAAATAATGAGATAAAGGACTTTTCTCATCGATTTCATGGATTTTAAAAATTTGTTTTTCAAAAAATCAATTCTTTTTTTTTATTACAGGAGACAATGAATTTTAAAAATAATCGATATTCAGTAGTTGTACTTTCATGGCAGAATATCCTCTGCGATGAATAAAATAATTCCTCATTTCCAGCTTTGTAAAAGTCCTTATTTTTCATTATATAATCATTATCAGTGATTGAAAAAAAAAAAAAAAATTCCATAACGTCACGATTTTAAGCCGACAATCAGTCCCGTTCGAGTCTAGCCTTGACTTCGCATAATGCCGTTTCTACTTTTTTTTCTTTCCTCTTTCTACTGTTCGTTCGCACAGAATCAAAAGATGAGTCAGGGAAATGTGCATCTATAATGAGGCTAACGTTTCGTATGTAAAGATGATTCGAATGAAAAAAAATAAATTATCAATATAAAATTGATTTCTCTTCCTCTCTCTCTCTCTCTCTCTCTCTCTCTATGTAGCTCGAAACTTGGAACAAACAAACGAGTATACAACTCTCGAATTCTCTAATCCCGTTTCTTTTTTTTTCCACATGACGCCGATGAATTCATTCGTAATTGTGTACATCTATATTATATCGTCCGTCACTTACTAATACACTCATAACACACGCGTGTGCATCATGATTGTTAGTAATAGCTGCACAATAAATTGAATAATGACAGGAAAGGCTGCCAGGAGCGCGCGGACACGCGTACACATCGTATATGCGTCAGAATCACCGTTTGATTTTTCTCATCGCATATCTTTTTTTTTTTTTAATTCTCAATCTTTCGCTTGTGCTGCTCCCCGGAGAAAGGTATAATATATATGATCCACGGAAAGTCGACGTGGTCAGCCTATTTTTTTTTGCTGGTGTTGGTTGTCGGACGTGTATGCCACCAATAAATATACCGTTAAAAATTTAAATGTATATATAGAGGCGAGCGGGACAAAACGGGGCAGCTTATAAGCGAAAAATGTCACTGTAACTATAACTATGATTTTAAATAATTGTGTTTCACTAAAAAAATTGGAACTGGATGGTTAATTTTGACGTTCGGGAAAAAAAAATATCGCCAGGGGCTAAATGGGACAATCACAAAATTGCTCCGAAATACTGGCTCCATTTATTTGTATCAAGCGCTCAGGTGAACATTGAATTCTTAATTTAGCGCTCCATATTGCTTCAAAATTTGAGTATTTAAAAAATTTATGGGGTACCGAATGTCACAAACTACATATTTGAAATAATTTTGAAGTGTCTCATTTTGCCCCGCTCTAGACTTCTGAATGTAAACGCTATATTGCCTCAAACACACAAAATAGCTTTAAAAACGTTATATTTTCAATCGTTCCGTTGAACTGTATTGTAGAAACGCAATTTTCCAATAATTTTGAGACGCCTCATTTTTGCCCCATCAATACATTCCGATTTTCTGCCCCGTTTTGCCCCGATCTCCCCTATGCAATGTATGTTCGGTAGTTATTCAAAGTACATAACTCACGCACACGTCTTCTGTACAGCTTCTCGTTATATTACGTATCGATGACACGCTTCGAAATTGACGAGCAACAACGGATCGCAACTTCTTTTATGTTTCTCTCTCTCTCTCTCTCTCTCTCTCTCTCACTTATTGGACTCTCGAATATCATTAACGCCTACCGCCGTGCATGTCAAACGTACGTGCCTCAACCTTTGTGAGAAAATAAAAGGGGAACGAAAAATAAAAGTACCGCTAACTCTATGACCGTTCTTAGGCATCAAACATCAGCAGCGTCAGCTATCCTGAGAGACAAAATTGCTCGAGACCCCCTCGCCTTTGTGACATCTTGCATTTCGTTGCTAGACTAGCGATTAGTCACCTCAAAAAAAAAACAACAAAAAAAACCCCCGATGTTACAGTTGTGTTTCGAGAATCTGCTGTTTTCTTTCATGCGAGAAGACTTTGAAAATCGTCGAAGAATAAAGAGTGTACAAAAAAATGCGTACAAAAATTGATCGTTCGACTTGAAACAATTGAATTTTTATTTGAGATATCGTGACTCAATGAATCTGGCATCAATTTGAAGTTTCAACAATCATAAAAGAAATTATAATGCAAAGCGGGATGAGTCGCAACAATGATCCTCAAACACACTTAGCCATTGCATGGAACCAACAAAATTAGTGGCATAATGTAAATTTGAGAAAAAAATAGATTTTTCATCATATACTTTATAACTGCATGCTTCTATTTCATTTCACCGATCGTGAATTCACTGATCACTCGATGTGAAAAAATAAAAATGAAAAATAAATCAACAAATACGTGTTTTAACGAGCAATAATCAAGCGAGAAAAATAATTTTTCCTCTTGTGTAAGAAATATTTATACATAAATGTTCAGTGACTATATATGTATGCAAGTATCTTCGAGCTCTTCGGGTGAAGGTGAAAAATTGCGCGAACATAAGTACACGCGCTGGATAGAAAATATACAAGCCGCTGATTAGAAAATCGCGGGCAAGCCCGAGCAAAGCCCTCTCTGATTATAAGATCAGCTCGTGCCAGTTCCATCGCTGCATGTAACATTGGTGAGTTTGTCCTCTTTTTTTTTTTTTCTTTCTTCTGCGTTACTCCCACCGCACCGACCGAGAAAATTGTTTCATCGTCTCTTTTCTTTTTTTCTCTTTTACGAGATGAACTTCCCGAGTTGGATATATTTTATATATATATGGTATAAATAATAATAGATCTCTCGAGTATATATACATATACTGTATGCGTGTATGTGTATTCTGTAAAATTGTAACGTGGGAACGCGGAGCAAGAATCATCCATGGTCAAGAATCAATTAACGATGTGCTCGTTGTGCCTAAGATTCATACATTCGTACATTTATATTTTTATAATGGGACATTCCGTCTTGAATTTTAACCAAATCAAAACTGTGAAAAAACTGTACCCGGTGTAATTTAATTTGTTTCGAATAGATAATGGCAGATTTTTCTAAAGTCTGGTTTTCTGCTTTGAAATTGGTCAGAATTCTCGTATCGTTAAAATAAAAAAAAATATATAAATTTAAATATCATATATAATTCGATTTGGTTATTTTTGGGCACGGTTTATAATTTATGCGACAGTTGAAATTTCTTTGCAGTAAAAATTTCGAAAATTTCGAGCAATTATAGTTCTGGAGAGGAGAAGCATACGAAATATGAAAAAAAAAAAATAAGTATACGTTATACTGGAATGAAAAATATGAAGAATTGCCGAGTCAGATAAAAGATCGGTTTGCCTAATTGCGATGGAATTACCTATATGTAATTGTGTGCATGCGGTACACACGTTAACACAAATAAATGATATTGTGCGCAATAAAGTCTCGTCAATCCGATCTTCAATTATTTATCATGGTTAGTACACGAGGCCGGAAAATGTAATAAATATTTGCAAGCTCATAAATTCAACTATATACACCTCTGTTCTCTCCATTACTCATGTAATGCGCGCGCGTGCGTGGCTCGTGTATATGAGTATTGAAAAAAAAAAAAACAAAACAAAAATCTTGAGGCTCCTTAAGCACACTCGGTCCATCCGTTTGAAACTCTTTTTTTTAGTCTTGCACTTTTGTCCGAATAAATAGTAATAATAATAATTACTATAGAGGTGTATATATTTATTGTAGTACTGTGCAATTTTATCGCACTAAAGGCTCAAGAGATCGATGATCGTTCGAGCGTGAATGGGAAACTTTCTATATATAACTCATAGACACGTAACTATCGAGGGGGAAGAATTTCTCGTGGTTGTCGATTTTTTTTACTAGCTTCCTGATCTCGTGTGGTCGCTGCATCTTTTGTAATATCGTATTATATTTTTTTCTTTTTTCGTCTCTCTTTTTCTCTCTCTTCTCTCTCTCTCTCTCTCTCTCTCTCTCTCTCTCTCTCTCTCTCGCTTAGCTCTTTTCACGAGGTGCACTCGTCGAACAGCTGTCGTTCGTCGATTTTACTACTCTGCTTTCTCGTAATTTGTCGTCGACGTTCTCGGCCTCGTTGTGACCAATGAAGAATCTAAATTTTCGTAAAACTGCGGAAATGGCCGTTTTCTTTGTTCTTGTAGAGTTTGATAATTTAAAAAAAAAATCATTTTCCGACACAGTGGAACTAAGTCGGTTGTCTAATTTTACGTTTCTCGCGGCTTGGAATATTTCTTTCACTCTGAAATAGTTTCCAGGGTGAGGAATGGAAAATTGTTCCATTCTAGTGAACTTAAAAAATTAAAAAAAAAAACCACAAGTTTTTCCGTCCAAAAAATAATAGCGGTTCAAAACAGTTTTTATTTTAACGAACTGCCAAATAGGATAGTTTTCATTTTGCAAAAAAAAAAAGAGAGAATTGGAAAAACGTCGAGTGAAAAGACAAATAGAAGAAGAACTTTCTTTCGAGGCATTTGGCTCGAACCTCGAAATTCTGTAAAGCAAAAAGATGATACTTAAATCGAAAAGTTCGCTTGGGCGGAAGGAATTTCGGCGGTCCCGAAAAAATATTTTTTAAATTCATGTAAAAACGACCCAGTGAACTTCGAGAGACTGCAACAGTGACAATGTGCAGAATTATTTTTTTCAGACGACAAGACGACTATCCGGATGAAAAAATTCTTTGACCAACATTTTTTTAAAACTTGGACAAAAATTTCAATTTTAACTCAATCATTAATTTTTAACGAAATTTCCAGTTTAATTTTTTTTTATCGGACTATATACAATTTTGCCTACTTGTGGTTCTCACGAGGGGGGCAGGGGCAGCATATTTGCACTGGTCCACATGTGCGACCGCACGGAAACTTTTACACGTACAATATCTTCGCGCTTATGTGATATATATACATACATATATGAATCGTGCGTATAGATCGTTCAAATTATTGGTTTGCGGTTTTGGAGCACAGCCCCTATATAGCTCATTTGTAATATATACATGCAACATGCAACATGTCCTGTTGTATATACTCAAACGCATGCTTGGTTAATCGTGACGACGATTTACGATCATTCGAATTGACCGATTCCACTGCTTTTGCTAATAGAAATTATCGAGATAAAATATTCGATGAAAAATTACGAGAAAAATGTACGAATACATTAGCAACAGTTGATTTGCAGAAAAACTTAAAAATAAAAGTGTTTTTATCGTAAAATCTCCGAATATATATAGTTGGCTTCTTATAATTTTTATTGATTTTATAATTCGCATAATACTCGGAAGACTTTGAATCGAGTATAATCGTCGAATACTGTTGAATAATATATGCAAAATACATAAAAATGCACTGATACATGCGCATGCAATAAATATATATATTTCAACTCCTTCGTGTCATCGTACTCATCGTTAAAAAAAAAAAAAAACAACATCTTTTCATTTATATACCTGATGCAGTTTCATCGTGTTTTTTTTTTTTTCAACCATTGCTGCATAAAATCTACATTCATGCATCGGACAACTGCAAGAGGAAGCGGAGGAATCCTACGGAGAGAGTCTTCTCGGCGTTATATTCATGAATCTTTTTATCCGACATCTAAATGTCTGGAATTTCGTACTGCCTCACTCTCTCTCTCTCCCTCTCTCTCTCTCTTTCTTTAGTTCTCATCTCTCATCATTCTCGTCTCGTTCATCTTCATACTCGTATTTTTTTTCTATTCTCTTGTTTATCACTTTTCGATATATTTCTCCGTGCCATCTCCTCTTTTAGTTCATCCACGTCACTGAATGTTAGAAATTCGCGTTAGCAAGAATCCTCGAAATATTTCCGTTGCCTTTAACGTTGGCGAATCATTAAAAAAATTTTTTTTACTGTTTTATTACTTGATTAATATTAATTTGTTTTACCACAAGGGAGCTTCGTAAGGGTAGTATATTTCTTCTTCCGCGAGAGTTTGTGATGCGTTTCGCTTATCGCCACAAAGACGGTAAGAAAATTTTGTTTTTTAGTTCTCACTCTCTCATCCTCGTGAAATTTAAGTGGATTATCTTGCGATTTTTTTGGACGAACATGCGGGAGTTTATTTGCTTGGATCATAATGTTCACACGCATGGGATATTTCAGCTTGTATTGAGAAGCATCAAAGTGTTACAATTTTTTATATCAGGTTTTTTAGATTCCTTATCCGATCGGGTGCAAGGTAAATTAGGTCAGATTGCAACACTAGCTTTGCCTTCAAGGTAAGTAGTACCTGTTTACTGGAAAAAAAAAAATGATTTTTTTGTAATTTATCATTTTTATGGGGGATAGTATGTTCGCTGTACACCATTCGTAAATTTGTCGCTACCCAGTCGTCGTTACTTGGCCCACTAATAAGCTAGGAGACAACTAATTGTATATAAGTTCGGTATTGAGCTTGGAAAAAATTGGTAAAAGGGTTCAGATGTTAGAAATTTTTTAAATATTATCATGTAACAAAATATTTAAAATATGAGAAATGTGATAATTATAAATTTTTATATTACTTCGTCATTATTTTATCTGGCTCTATCCTAGTTCAATTTAAATTGCATTCATCAAGCTTGGCATAACATTTGGAGTTACAATTTTTCGAAATATTGAGCGCAATTGAATTTTTAAGATTACCCAAAAAACTGGGAGGTCAAAATAAACGTCTCAAAGTGTACTTTTATTCGGAATAGAATACTCTATGTGTAATGCACATGTAGAATTGGCTTGTTGCGATCAGCGAGAGACCAAGCGATACCGAATTCATTCGTTCTGAACTTTCACTGAGCCAGCGAAAGAGAGAGGGAGAGAGGGAGAGGGAGAAAGAGAGAGACCACCGCAACCTAGGTAATCCCTTCCCATTGCATATTGCAGCAAATTAGCATGGGTGCGGCTGAGTGGCCGCGTTACGCTATGAAAAGTCGATCAAGTCTGGTGCGAGCCGCTCTGTTGATCGTCGAATATCGAACTTGGCGCTATATGGAACAAAAGGGCTTAACCAACATCGCATTATCCGTTGAATCGCGTTGGCTCGAGTCATTCCGTTCGCCAGCATGCAGTGTATTATGTTTATTTTATTTTTTCCATGTGGACTCTGGGTAAAAGTCTCATATATAACAGGCAAAACACTCATACGAGACGGAAATTGAGCTCGCAGCTGATCTGGAATAACGATATACTTTGGTGTACGAGAGTTTTCACCGAGTAAGAATTTTTTTCGCGCTACAAAAAAAAAAAAAATAGGAGATCGATGCAAGAGAAATTCATTCTACGTCCTGTTGATCGATCAGAACCATTTTTTTTTTAATTTTAAAATTCGTTTTCAACTTTCCTAAGCATTCATCGACGCGCACTGATGGTGAGAAAGGAGCTTAATGGCAACGAATTTTTCAGCCGACATGACGAAATACATGTAATAATAATGATGATAAAAATGAATAATTATTACGAAACTATGATTCCGAATTGTCTTTATATAGTGTAGCGAAATAAGAATTGGTCATAATTAAACATATCATAATTGGCTCAATAAAAATTTCGTAATAATAACTATAAGCACATTCATTTCGCCATCTCCAATGACAACGTCTTTTATCAGGTGCGCGTTTCACATCGTTGCGTTATAAAAAGTGTTGAACAAAATCCAGGCGAAAAAAAAAACGAATTCTAGAATCGATCATGATAAATATACGATTGAATTTTCTTTAAAAATATTTTGTAGAGTGCAAAAATTAAAAAGAAAAAATTAGAATTTAGTCCTAAAATTTTCCAATACTCTTGTCCCCCATTCTCGATGACAAAAAATTTTTCCACGATTATCTCACACACAAAAAAAGAATTACGGCTCCTAAATTACCGGTCGTTCCATATAATACGATTCGTATATACGTAAGGCATTTTACTTTCGGGGGGGGATCAGTGCGATGTGTGAACGTAGATATGGCAAAATGGGAGTGAAAGAGTCTTTCGTAAAAGAGAGGGGAAAAAAAAAATATTGTTCTGTGCCATAATCTGACAACGTTCTCGCTTGCACTTATGAAATTATCGTTGAAATTCCGTATAATGGTTCGACGTCGTTGCATTGTTGCTGCAAAACTCGAACTAGTTCTGTCTGTACACGATTCTACACATACGTATATTGTACACACGCAGTGAGTAAACACATAATTGACGGGGGTCTATAGAGGCGAGCTTCCATAATTCATTCGCTTTCCAATTATGACCTAAAACGCCATGCCCCAAACGTAGCAATCGGAATTCCAATCGCGCTTGATGCGGTGCATGAGTACACAGCGATATTCTAGTGCATTTTATATCTATAAATATTTATATTTACACAAGGAGAATTATCCGGATTTCTTATTCAATATTATGCAAGTTTTTGGAACTTTTTTTTGGTCCTATATAGCACAAATCTGGAATCCAACGGTCCAATTGAGACACTAGATTTTGTATTTTTGTATTTTTTTTTTACTTTAATTTTTGTGTATTCCAACGTATGCCCTTGCGGGATTTTACGTATTACCCTTCCCATTTGATCTCTTCTATCACTCCCTACCCGCACTTCGCTTAGCTATTATAACCTAACTTCCGTAGCATCCGCAACTGCTTTTTAGCTACACTGTATCGCATTCCCCGTGGACATGAGGAAACTGAGAAAAATCCAGGTGGATACAGGCGGCCTTATTTTTTACTGAGTTCCCGATGAGTTGCCATCAGAAACTCGCAATAAAACTGCCTACCGCTCGGTAGTCGGCGTGCCAAGCCAGTGCACGGCTAAGCGGCCATTGCTGCTTAACTTGAGAAGTCGCCAGAGTCGTACATCGACCACGCGTCCACTACCATCGGTCACTAGATTTAGTATTTTGATGGTGCAAATTTCTACATTCAACGATTCATTGACTCGAAATCATGAAAAATCCATCTGAAGATACTAGATCGTAAAACGAGTGGCTAAATAATAAATACCGACAGTAAAATCTCCTAGTATTTTAAAAAAATATAAATAATAAATATACAAGTTTGACACCATATTGGATTTGGTATTGAATGGGGCAATAAGTGTTCAAAGTCTAAAATTTTAAAAGCTTCATTTCTGAAAAAAAAACAACTAAAATTTCAAAAAAATCGAAGTCTTAAAAAATCCATTGATATTTTGGCTTCATTCGTACCGAAAAATTCTCGGAGTGAAAGTGTCAATCTCTTGCTTAATTCTGCAGATGAAATGAAAATTCATATATTCGATTATAAATTATGTTTCTTTGAAATCATCGTTATTCCGCAACTGATTATTATTATTCACCAATTTAGTTGAGTCTTTACAAAATTGAAAGTTGCTGGTGTACTTATATATATCCTGGTAACGCGCGAGATACCAGTAATTACGAAACAAAAAGAACAGTTTCTGAGGGATAAGTAACATTTCTGATTGATCGTAAAATCATTTTGAAATCAGATGGATAATTTAGTTCAGGCCAATTATCTCGTGTATGTTTCAATGCGATGATGAAAAAGGTCAAACGTCTCATAATTTTCTCTATTACATCTATATACCTTCGTTATATTACGAGATTATGATCGTAATTAAATTACATTAACATGCGAAAAACATAAATTCCATTGTGTTTTTCGTTTTTTAAATTAAAAAAATCTCTGAACAAAAATGCCGTCAATGGATGAAAGAAGGTGAAAAAAAAAGAATTGAATCAATTACAAGTTACGTGCGAGACAAATTATATGGTGACAGAGTACCGTTAAATGGCATTGACGAGTCGCGCACATTGTACACATGAAGGAGCGAGAGTTACCGAGCGCATACATGCTTTATCGTGGCTCGCCTTGAACTTCTACGAGATGCTAGTTAATTTACCGTAAGCACGTTAAAATGTATGATATACACCGATAAGAGAAGAGATGAGAAATTGTGCGTAACTGACTCGCACGCGGTTTGCATAAGCGGGCTTGTTCCAAAGGGGGGAAAAAAGAGGGAAAAGAACAACGAGAAGATGCTTTAAGATGGACTTGTCGCGAGAAGTCCAAGCGAAGGATCCTTGAGTAACATTATGTAAAGTGTCGTCGGTTAGACATGACTCGCGGGCAAAGAGTGCATCAAGCCATGTCGGTATAACATTCGTATAATACACACCTGATTATAAATAGTCTGTATGAAATCAATTTTCGTGAATAGAGTAAATCACGATTTATGATTTTCAATCGATACATAATCGATTTTGTACTTTCTCGCAATAGTAATAATAATAATAATAATAATCGTAATAACGTGTATGGGACACAGTGAGAAAGTCTAACCTGTCGATTCGTATAGGGAACGTTAAGCAGTTAAAAAACTGATTGGAAATTTATGGGTAAGATCGATCGATTTCCCTACCGATAATTATCAACAATTGAAGATATTTTATCATTGAATTTTTTTCAATGGCTGGAAAACATGGATGACTTTTGAGTGACCAAAGAGTAGCAAGAACGATTAATAATAATTATTATTGTGAGCTCGTTATAAGATTACGTGTTAATGATTCTGGTATATAGATCCAAGTATGGATTCCTCACGATTCTATATGCTCATTTACAATCATCGTTAATCCATTATTGATAAGTTCAGGCAAAAGAATAAGATAAGTTGTGATATTCAATGGGAACGAGCGTGTGGTCTCGAGAGCAACGAAAATTTTGCAAATTCATTCTTCGAGTCTCGCAGTCCCTCGCCATTTTTCTCCTGGCTCGAGAGTCCCGAACAATGCGCATGAGACCTCTCGGCGTCTCTCGAGAGTCCCAAAAGCAAAAGCTCAAGAGTGTGGCCACCTTGAAAAACATGCTAATCTCAATTTCTCGGTTGAACGAACAAGAATGGATCTCTCGTACACATACAAGTTCATAAATATATACATGTATCATGTGAAGTAGCAAAAAAGAGCGATTGAAAAGAAAAAAAAGGTACTCTCTTTCTCCTCTCAATTCCTCGGTGAACAAAAGGGCGTGCGAGGCAAGAAAAAGAAGGAATAAACGAGGATGAATCGATCTTGAAGACGAAAAAGAAGAAAAAAAATAAAAGAAGACAAAAAGCATCAGAGAAATAGCTGAAGCAGGAGGAGCAAAGGTTTATCGAACAAAAAATTTAAGTCGGACTGTATAAACGGACTTTATGTTTTGCTTCGTAGGATCATTTGTTTTCTCTCTCTCTCTCTCTCTCTTTTTTCTTTTACATCGTGGACGAACCTGCAAACAATACCATTGCTGTGGATGTACCCAAGTGCGATTTGTTCATCAAACGACAATTTTGCTCGTTTCATTTCGAGCTACAATCAATGTCAATTAATTTCAAAAGGTTCGAGAGGTTAATTAATTTTAAAAGGATCGAAACCTTAATTAGTATTTAACTTTATTCAAAAGAATCTTTTTGATGATGAATTAATACAGTTTTTGCTGAGGATTTTTTCTCTAATCATTCGTGTCGGCTTAATATAATTACTTCAATGAATTAGTTTTCAACTTTTTTTTTTGTGCACCGCACCATTGATGGATCTTTGAGGACATTTTTTTAAAATCGAGCCCGCAATTCTTCCATATTTCTTCATTTACTTCACATTCTTTTTTCGTCAGTTTTTTTTGTTTTTGTTTTTTGGACTCTTGCGCTCTGAATACCAAGAGGCAAAAAATCGAGAATTCGTCTTCCCCGTTGACAAGCCCGATTGCTGTTCGTTGACTTCGTTGACTTACAGTGGACGAATCTAAATTCACGAATTTGTCCTATGTCTCGTTCATGCTCTCAATCATTTTCTGAGATCAGTGAGTTTTTTCCCTTCGTTTTAAGGATCTATGGCTATAATATAACATGGATAAGAACTACATTATAAACAGCTTATATATATAGCTGCGTTCGATGTTTCGTACTTCATTATTGGTATAGATAACTGGATCTCAGCGAAGCCACTAGACCGTGGAAGGATCCCCGGGGAGGATGATCGACTATTCTAGATCGCGTATCGAGAACTCTGGCTGGAGAAAGAAATTCGATACTCCGTTATTAATTCGACAGCAGCGTCGATGGGCCACCGTCGAAAGTCCTGGAAATCCATTCCCAGACTATATAGTATAGTCCATTATTCGTGATTATTCGTTCTCAGAATCAACTTTCTTACAAGTGGAATCTTATAATGCTAACTAATACTTTTATTTATCATTTTGGTTTTTTAATAAATTTTTCAATTATTTTTCAAAGTTCCTTCTCTCTCTCTCTCTCTCTCTCCCCCCCCCCCCCCTCTCGTTTACACTTGAGGGAATACGATTTTGCGATTTGACGCAGGCATGAAAAATATTGCCAAGGATCGTTTGCCAGATGAATTATGAGCGTGGTTGGAATTTATGAGACGACCGTTTGAGACGAGGAGTTAATGTAAAACCGCATGAGAGCAGAAGAGACGAGAATGAGAGACGCAGGAACAAGAGAAGACAGTCTTTTTCCTTAACCCAAATTGCTCTAAGATATCAGCACGTCACTACCGTAAGATTCCTTTCGCCCGTGAGTAAATGTCGATATTAATAAGTTTGCTTTTTTAAATTTGTCAATATAATCGAATCCATTGACTCGAAAAAAATGAAATTTCACGCATTGTAAATTGTACAATAAATCGAATTCAGTCATTTTTATATATTCCACTAGTTAAATTCTTATGTATTCGATCATCGAAGTGCTCAAAAATGTCAATTCGTTCCGTTGAAAAAAATTCCAGAGTCGGACGGTATCCATTTTATATATCTCGCGTGCGCGTGCATTTTTGATCGATACGAATCGAACGATCGTCGCTCGAGCGTTATTCGCTTAGCATAATCGTCCCATGCGTATGCATACCGTTGTATACGATATCTATACGCATCAAGTACACAGCATCGGAGTTGCATGGCGAATGATGTGAAAACAAACAAAAAAATTCAAATGCCACGGGATCACTTGCAGCTCCATATGTATTTGCTTATTACTTTTTTTTTGCTGCGTGTATATATATTCTCCGAGTGTATTCGATACTCTTTATTCACTTTTCGCGTTTTATTTCTTTGAATTCGCGTCACCGCGAGGCGAAGCACGTGTTATAATATGGCGTGGCAGCACGGCGGTATGATGTACGGCATATGCTGCGAGCATAAATAACAAAGATTATTATATATAATATTATATATTCATGAAGGGACGTGGCAGTGACTTGACACCAACTAATAAAAAAAAGTTAATGCCCAAGTTGACAAGAAGTGCATCTTCGGGCTCTTGCAACCGCATCGAGAGAGCAAAGCTAAGTTCCCGATCCACTTGCACTTTCTGCCACGACGCTTTCAGTTCGATGTGTACAAATACTCGTCGAGCGAGTACATACGGCCAATACCCTTCCTGCTCAAATAAATCTTAGAGTATATATATATACACAGACGCGCGTGCGCTCATCCACTGTCTCAAAGAATTTTCCTTCTTAACGTGGTTACATCCGCCATCTCAATCGGATATGAGTTATACTAGCAAGAACATATTATATTATACATGATATTATCCTGTATACGTAGAGGCTGATTCAGGATAACTTTCAAACGGCTTATACCGGCTGTCAGAAATCGACACCTCTCTCTTTTTTTATTTTTTCCTATAATTCGTGCAGGAACAATTATTTCATAAAAATGATCCTCATGATTTGTGGCATATCGACTCTGTACTCCATATAGTGAACATAATTATTTTTCGAGTGCATTAAATAAATATGAAAAATCATGATAAATATATTTGACGAAGTAAAGATCAAAGTATCAACAGTTATATTTATTTTTCTATTTTTTTCAATTCATGAATTGCGAATGAAAAATAATCATTTCCATTATAGGGTACAGAGTAAATATAACGAATATCCATAGATCGCGTTTATGAAATAATTGATAATAAATAAATTACGATGCTGTTTTTTTTTATCTAAATACTCTTTTTTATTAAAATTTTCGATTGCACAGTCCGAGTTCATCTTTTGGTCAATTAGCGTTTAGTGTGACAGTCGTCCTGAATAACTTTGGACAATGGCGACGAGTGGTTATACATACAGATGTTTATGGGATTATCGTGTTTCGTTGGAAAAAAAAAATATCAGTACTCTTCACGTGGAGGAGGAATACGATGACAACGATGAGGTCGAACCCCGTACACGGTTGTCTATATACATACATATTGAAATATATTATGCACCAGTATGGGTCTTGTGGTCCAGTGGATACGCGGTGAGTCTAGCTCCTTATTTCCGGCTTAGGGAGTATACCGGAGTGAGGCACAGCTGCTCATGTATGCTCGTATCAGTATACTTATACACATTTGTGTGCACCCATGATTTAGATATGTTGTGAATGTACATATACACATGAGCACGAGTGTCAACTATATATATAGGCGAATGTTTGGACAAGAGATCAGTAGCAGTACAGAGGATTGTGACTTGTATGCCCGATACACACGTATATATTATATATATGGGGGATTCCACATGAGTCACTCACGATTCAACAGTAATTTGAGGTATTTCTAAATGAGAGCTAAATGAGAGTCTTTGAGTCCACTTTTCAATTACAAATAAATTCTTTTATTGAAGATAGTAGAAAAAAATATTTCAGCCAGAGGAAAGCCTCGTTGGAGTCCAAATAAATACAAGCTATTAATGTTAACGTGACAAAACTATTTTTTTAAGCTAATTTAATGAGAAAAATGCGTTTAATGTTCGCTGAGAATGCATGCTAGCTTCCGAATGAAAAGTGACACATTTCATTGATTTCGTTAAATAATTTTTTTATTTCACAACTCAATTTTATTTATTTATCGAAACTCCAATTCACCGATGAATTATATATATGGCTGACTGTTTTGACATCGAGTACCCTGTATTACGATATTCCCGTCGTTCTCGTCTTATATATGTAGACTTTAGGGAGGATATAGTATGTTTGTGGGTAAATATGAAGAGAAAAGAACGATGACTTCGGGCACTTACTTCTGCAGTTTAAAAGCGTGATTGTTCGAACCGCTGTGGTACTCACGACTACCTACACATGAATAATATAAAGTCCTCGTCGTATAAAGCTACTTTTTGCAACGCTGGATCCGCGTTACCCTGCACATGTATTGCTATTATGAATATATTTATGTATGTTTTCTATGAGAATTTCTGTGTTACACTTATAGCAATGTGTCTATTATATTTCGTCGCCTGAGATTCTTTCCTTCATTCTCACTGTACGTAGTTTTCCAAGCGCTGTTTGCCTTTACGATGAAATGTGAGGGTATGTAAATGTAAATTTCAATCTCATTGGGCAGAGAAAATAATAATTTCGTACGATAATAATTACACCAATTGGAGTTTTGTAACACGCGGTGAGTCGAGTCCGAGCTCGAAAAATTAATTTACAAAAAAATCGATAAATTTCAATGCCCCAATCAACGAATAACATTTTTTGTTTTGCACAATGAAAAAATCAATCGAAACTAGTTCAAATTTTTATTGGAAATTATTAAAATACATTTTAATATTTGCAGAGTCTAATTAGCGAAATAATTTAATTATCAAAGTCTCAGAGTAACCGAATTCTGAGTCGCATCTTCCTTTTTGTCAAAGTCGCGTCAGTCGACATCAACACAATTATTCGTTCATTCGGTAATGCGTATGTGCGGTAATCGCATCTTCCATGGCTTCAAGAACGACGTATATATCTATGCGTGCTCAGAGAATGCTGTTCTCAACGCCAGTTCACCACTGCACAGTGGCTGCGTGGATACGTGGATGCATGCATAAAACGAGAGAGTAGCTCGGAGGATAGCCGGTAGCTACGGGTTGCAGAAATCCACACACGCGCGCATACACACACACATACACACACATATATACCTTTATACGTGTATTCAAATATTATACCGAATTGTATATTTTTTTTAACTCTGCCGTCGTTAACCCAATTACGATGTATTACTCGCCGTGAAAGTTAACACACATTGATCATGGTAAATACATCGCAATGCCCGTGTCTCCTCTACACTAGGGCTCATCAAATGCCAGTACGAGGAGTGGCGTTGCAGCAGATAATTTATAACGTCGCAGCGCAATACGCTGTGCACGGTGATCAACCTCGAGAAACGATCGGGGGGAGATTGTAAATTCTTATATATATTTAGGTGTAAATGCATGCTGGGGCGTATCTACTCGACACTCGCTTTAACATGTTTTTATGACTCCGGAGATAAGCTCTCTTGAATATTCCTTTCACCCTCGTCTCAAGATATCGATTGTTCAAATATCGGTTCTTTCCTATCGATATCTAAAAAACGTCAATGACAAAGTGCAAAGAAAATTGAAAAAAAAAAAAAGAAAACTTTACGATAATCCCCTTGGTGATAATGCCAGGGATATACATTTTATTCCTCCGCGTAGGAAATGAATTTTAGTATTATTCGATTTTTCAAAGTTCATTTAGATCGAACGGACGATGGGGAATAATATGCATGAATATTTCATAGTATCAAAATGTTCTCTATCTCTGCATGCATTTTTCTGGATTTTGATGCATTAAAGATATGTGATATTATAACTTTCAATATGTACTTTGGGTGACACATATATTGCATAAGTGCGGTTTTATGAATTTCCAATGAAAAACCGTTTTAGCACGTCGGTGTGCGTTGTAACTTTGGAGCTCGACGACGAAATGATGAGAGTAATAATGAAGAATCATTGCTTCATCTTTGTAAAAAAAAGTATTTTTACTTTCGCAGAGACTCCCACTGTACTTTAACTGTGTGTGTGTGTGTGTAGCGCAGTATGAAGATACTTCTTGACGCTTTCGCGCTTTGTCAAATACAACGGGTGCTCGTATATAACAAAACTTAACTACATATATATGTATATATATACCGGTGATGCGTATATAAACGCGTTGTGGGGCCTCAGCTATTTATAGCGAGTGGTGCTTTCACCTGGCGGGTTCATCCGTATCTTTTTTATTCGCTTCTTCTTCTTCTTATTCTTCTTCTTCTTCTTCTTCTCAAGGAAATTAGGAGGATTTTGTGAGAGCCCTTTTTACGCTTTACGCACCTTGCCAGATTTGATTGCGTCTCTTGTTACCGGGCCCTCGGGATTATCTCGACCCACGCACGCAGATCAAAGTGCTTTTATGAATAATAATAATCTGTATACTTACGGAGTGTACATAAAGAAATTTTCCGGGATTAAATTCGCGAAAACTTACCTCAAATAAAATAATTACAAAACGGCAGCCTTGGAGAATCGCCTCAACCGAAAATCATAACAATAATCGTAACTATTTCACGTCGAACATCCCATAAATATATTTTTTTTTCTTGAAAATGCATGTACCCGAGTACATTTAAGGAGAATCAGGAACGCGCTGGAATCGTATCTTTAAGCTGATTGTGGTCTGACCAGTACCGGACATGACCACTATATTTCCACTTGTCTACAAGTATTTATATGTTTTTTTTTCCGCAAGATAAATTGATTCAGGAACTTGATGAATCCAGATGAGAAAAAAAATAGTCAGCCTTATATTTCTGGAAGCTTAAGCATCGTGAAAAAAAAATTTCGAGATTTCAAAGGGTCAATGCACAAAGATCTTTTTTTAAGGTGAGTTGAGGATCTTCGGAGAGTGTTAAGAGGCCTTGAGGACGAGCAAAATATACAAATGAGATTATACCGCGAGGGAAAATATGTGGACTATGTGTATAGCTTTATACGAAGGAGGTAATGGGGAGAATGGGGGAAAGATAAGAACGGAGAACAGAATGAAATGAAGAAAAAGAAGAAAATACAAGTCCTTCGAGAGTTTCCAAGACAGAAGGACGATATGGCTTGATAGTTATACGTACATATATACACACATATCTGTATAAAAAGGGCCAGGTTGACCACTTTGCGGACAGGACCGCGTTTACCACCGTTTATCGTCGCTCGAGGGAATCGAGAACATAGAACCCAAGGCTGAGATCCGCGTACAGCGGCGGAGTTCAGGAGAAAGGGAGGACCAACGGGAGGAGTACTGAAAAAAAAAAACTTAAAAAAAAATGAAAATGAACTCGAGTGACCTTCAACGGCCTTGGGCTCTAGGCGTCTTCACTCTGAGATGCTGAGTGAGATCAGGAGCCCAGCATAAGAGAAAGAGAGAGAGAGAGAGAGAGAGAGAGAGAGAGAGTGGGAGGGAAGAAAAAAAGAGATGCAAGGATTTCCCTTTCGTCTTACGCGGTTTTTAACCCTGAAACGCGTTTCTGTAAGCTTCGAGTATCCTGGCTGTGATGCACGAATCCTCCCGGATCTTCCAAGTTTCTTTGTCGAGACAATTTCTGTTTTTGTTTTTTTTTCTTTACAATAATGACAGTTTTCATATAGATTATAAATGTACGTATTTTGTGCTTTTTACAAGCTGAGCAATAATTAGCCATTGTTGGTAACGTTTTTACGTAAAATTAATATCAATATTGAGAAACATAATGAAATTTTTAATTTTAGCCCGATTGTTGAAATTTATGCAGATAGCGTATGGATTTATTGAATCCAATTTTTCATGACTATTTTCTCGATTCTTATTTTGATTCGTTGTTGAACGATGGTACTCACCTCTCGTTATATCGAAAGTAAAAAAATATTCCTTGTTTATTTTATCTGTAATTTATTTATTTATTTGTAATTTATTTATTTTGAGCAATTTTTTGTTAACACAACTCTAACTCCACCAGTTGTTAAAAAAAATGAAGGATTATTTTTTCAATGTAAGAAAAGCTGATTATTTCTGTATCGTATCGGAGTATAAAAGTGGAAACGGGGCTTCTAATTCACCTTCTTTTTTTTCTTGATATGATTATTATTTGTCTCATTATTGTTATATTACGTCTGACTTATCATCACGATCGTTAGAGAGTGGAAAAGTTGGCCGACTTTTTTTTCTCACGCGGCATACATATGCGCGCGAGAGCTCTCTGTATGGTCGTGAACAAAACTTTTCACTATATGCGTCCCTCAGCGACTGGGTATTATCTTCGCTGACGGCAAATCACGATTGCCGAGACGCGAGTTTCTGCAGCTCTTATTCGCTCCGAAATCCCATTAACTTAATTGTTCCCCGGTCAGAAGAACATTAGCAAACAATGACACACACCTGGTAAATTCACGAGAGTAATTCGTTACGAACGAAAGTTTTGAATTTTCGTTCGCTCCTCTCGGCTCTTGTCATAGAGCGCATTAACAATCGGATGTGTGGCCGTAGGACATTTAGCAGCAATATTTTTCATTTGTCTTTAATGATCACCGTAAGATCCATTAAGAATGAAATTAAAAAATCGTCGCTCCGTGTAATATTTCATCATTCAATTGTATTGTTTCTGTGTTTACTCTTGTTTTTTTTTTAATATCAGGTAGGAAACACAATGGATTTTTATCGCCAACTAAGAAAACAAAACTGCCCTTTTATTTTTTTAGGTATTTTCTTATTTCTTACGAAATAATCGCGCAAGGTTTTACAAATTTATTATCATTTTACTAAAAAATGAATAAAAACGTACCAATTTTAGTTTCAAACTTTTTCCGTTCTTTTTTTCTTGCATTCAAATGTTGTTAATTTTCTTATGAAAAATTAAAAAACGCTGCTTCAGTTATGAAAAAAAAATTCAATATCCTAGCTCACAGTTTACTCGACACACAATGCCATAGATCCTTATGCGTATAATAAAAGTTGTGTACGAAATTTCAACTTGATATCTCAGAATTTTCCAAAGTTCAAACGTTTTACAGACAGCATTTTCCAAACAAAAAAAAACTATAAATTCCATAAGACTACGATCGGTTTTCAAAAAAATCACACCAAGCCAGCATCACCTCCAATTGTGGACCTTTTTGTAAGCGAGTTTTCGACTTTTGAGACTCAAAATTATTTTCCAAAAAACTCTATGAGAAACCAAAAATAATTCACATTATTGGCCAGTGAATTTAAGAATGCTTATTTAAAAACGTGTGAGTTGGCGTTGGAACTCACGAAATTTGATGTGTAAACATTAAATTTGAGCTCGCGTCAGTTTGGTGTGGGAAAATTGAGGTCGTGCATTGGTTAAGGAGGTACGACTAGTTCTTTGGAGTCAAAAAAAAGTCTAAATTCATTTTACCCACAGCTGTTCTGATTTATGTTTATTTGCATTGATTATTCATATTATCGATTATAATGTGAAAAATTTTGTGATAAATTATTAATTTATTGCGCATGAACTAATAAAAACTGAAAAATTAGATTGTCAACGACTCGATGGTAGTCTCCATCATAATAATAATGACATGTCTACCACAAAAACGGACTAAAAAACATTTTAAAAAATCAGCCGAAAACCTATTAAAATAGACTTGAATTACCTCAGTGGAATTAATACGATCGGCAGAATGATAATTATACATATAATTGATACGTGATAAATAATAAAACTCCATAAATAACATGATGGAATTTGAAGTAAACACTTGGCAACGTCGCATTGGCGATGCTATAAGTTGGTATACGTGACCAACGAAGATGACTCTATCCTCGTTGCTAACGTCAAAACAAAGCTAGGTTATGTTTGCCGAAACCCATATCAGCTGTTACTCGCGACGTTGCTAAGTCTGTGGGTGCTATTTGATCGTTCTGACCATTTACAACCGGAAATTGAAACTTTTTTATGATGTAGTGCCAGAACTACACGGTGAAGAGTAATTTTTCAATTTTTTACAATATCTATTATATCTAATCTATCAAGTTTCAGTTTTTCAACGGGTGTAGTTGGATACGTGAGCAGCAAAACCGTGATCACAGCACTTCCGGTTAACCGTCTCCATAAGACGACGTGCTTTAGTAACTCAAACTGCTCGACTTTGCAATTTTATTACGAATAAACTAAACGGTCAATATAGCTCAAATTTTGGCAATAGGCGCATAAAGTATTCGGCAAAAACATATAAAAATTTCAAGTCCGTCAGTTGGATTCTTCATACTAGTCGTACCTCCTTAATCTTAGCCCGTACCATCAGCTATCAGCTGTCGAAACACACACATTCACGGGCTCTCACACGGACCACGGTGCGCGCTGTACGCTGCTCACGCCTGCGCGGCGCCGATGTCCTATACATAGAAGTGTTGGTTAGCCCCCACCGTGTGGCGCTCTCACACACACATTCACGCGCTCACATAGACACGGATCTTACGCTGACGGTCGAAGTTTTACATCTGACGCTCGAAGTCCCAGCTAGCCCCTACCGTAGACCGAGCGCTAAGATGTTTACACATCAAAAAAAAAGAAACAGTATTCCCTCCCATGCTCATATGGCTTTTAGTTACCGCACAATCGTAATGGTGATTTTAAAAAATATATAGAAAAAACAAAACATTTCTACGTTTCGTAAGTACCTCACAGTCTTATCTACCTCGGATAACGCGATACAGGCTCTTTTTGTACAGACTCTAACTCTCGGCAAAGACCCGGCAAAGACCTCGCGTATCTCGATCCGGCTCGCGTTTATATTATTTATAAGTGGACATCCGGAAGTTACGATTTGGCGATAATGCCCGAAGTGTGCGCGGTGTAAAACCGCACTCTCTGTCTCGTTCTCGCACTATGAAACCTTTTGTACCTTGCACATTTTTATATCCAGCATACACATACTATATACGTGTCGTCGATTTGGTACATATAAGTTAAAATAAATCTACAAATTGACTTCTAGCAAATGAAAGGGCGTAACCAAAATAGATTTACGTATTGAATCTTGTTGGTTACACCCTTTTGGTTACCGACAACCGAGATATATATATATATATATATTTGAAGTTGTACGTTAACCGGTCTTTCATGTAGTTACTCGGTAACAACACCGGAATCTCGGCATGGCCATCATCGCCAATATAGCAGGGTTTTAATCCGCGGAGAGACTGCGAGCCAACGCGGTATATAACTCTCGCCGCGGGAGTTACGCTGAATCGGCTGTATAAAGGCGGGAAGAGAAAGGAATATACTGCAATTCGCGTATATAAGTGCGCTTGAATCCGACACTCTTGCCAACAGATATAAACTGTACGTATTAGGTATACCTTCGATATATATATATATATTTACCAGGTGTGGGTAGGCTACCACGTAAAAAAAAGGGTAAAGCTCGCACGTGCGTTGTATTCCACCGTAAGATTTTATAATAATATTCCCTGTACATATGCCTGGATGCAATTTCTCGCGAGCAATATGTTTACTGCAAGCCTTTTATAGGATATACAGTCATATAAAGTATGCGAGTATACATACTATAAGCCTCGTGTATGTAGCATCGAAAGATTTAACGCAAAGAATTCGCGTAGACGATTCCCCTTCAAATACTTCGCCGGGCATCGCGATCATTGTTTCGAGAAAATACTCAACTACGTGTGTGTGTGTATGTGTGTGTGTGAGTGTGTATGTGAGCATGCGTGCGCGCATGTGTGTGCATTGGCAAGCTCATTATACTTATTAATAATGATAGGAGAAGCTTGTAACCGTCAGCCATAAAAAGCACGAAGGTGTTGGAATCTTGAAATTCGAGCACGAACTAGTCAGCAGTGTGCTAATTGAATTTTCTCAGCAATTTTATTGATCAATGATGTTTCGTGAAAATATATTTACGGAGCAAAGATCGAGTCGAATTCATCCACAAGATATGAAAACCGTACGAATTTTTTGTATACAAATCGTGTAAATTCATTCGTTAAAATAATAGGAGAATTTATGTCGATCTTGTCATGAAAAATTTTGTTCTAAAAATTTTTTTTACATAATTTTATGGTTCTTCGTTATCCTGGGACCGATATCTCATTTGCCACCTTAAAATAATAGCTGAAGATCAGTGAAGTGAAACTCTGAGCCATAAAAAACAAACGTGTGTTGTTAAATTACCGTTCATAATATTGCATGTTGCACCGAAGCTAAATACAGTTGTACAGTTTACGACGGAATAATATACGATAAATATATATTTATACGGAAGTCTAATGAAATTTTATACTTCCGATCATAAATTTTCGTTATTTCTGTATAATTTTAATGATAGGACATTTTTTTTTTAACACCGCCTCTGTTTCTCTTTCCGCTATTATTCGTGCTACTTTTATTGCAGTGACACGCGGTTATTCGTCGTTCGGCGTTGTTTTTTTTTTTTTTTTTTTTTTTTTTTTTCCATTTTGCTTGGTATTCTAAACGAATTCTCTTAGGGTGCGAAAGAACGGAAATATGAAAGTATTTTTTTTTCGGGCTTTTTTCAACCAGCTGCTCTCGTTGCATCGCCTAAAATAAAATTGTCCGATCATATCGAAATATCATTTAAATATGTGTATGTATATTATAAATATCAAGAGTCAAGGGCGGGAGGTATAAGGAAAAAAAATATCTCGCGGTCGAAGACTAAACATCTCGTGGATGAAAACTCCTTTCATGTTTTCACTCCTCAATTACAAGACACCCGCGGGTATATCGCAGACTTTTATATAACGCGAGAAGTCGCGAAGCGAGCGAACGAGCTCACGGATTTCATAATATAGTGCCCGACGACGAGGGTTGCGAGTGGAGAAAGAGCACACTGGCCGAAGTTTATTCGCGCGCTCGATGAGCTCCTTACAAATTTTACACGTATACGTCTGTACACATTCGCGTGTATTTTTCGCATGATTGGAGAAATTGCAAGTACGTGACGCGCGGATTTCAGTATATTCGGTGCTGGCGATATAATTTAGAAATTTATTTTTTATTTTTTTTTAATTCGAATTTTGAATTTGGACATTGAACGTACATTTTTTAATTGAAAACCGATGATTTTATTGTTTGCTTCATTGAATCGGCTCCGCCATTTTTTTTTTTTTTTTTTTTTCATTGCAAACTATAAACTATAATTCGGTTGACGTTGAATTTAATTTGCCTGATCCAATAGTCTTAGGCAAAGTATCAAAGAAAAGTGTGAGATGAAAAGAATGAAAAAAAGAGAGAATCATAATTGGGAATTGCAATTATAATTAACTAGTAAATGACGAAATCACAAACCAGCAAACGGAGTAAAAAAATTTATAATATAAACGTTACGTATAAACGTTTGAGAGTTTGAGCGAATCAAATGCACACATATTGTTTTTCTTCTCAATACAACTACGAATGAAATAACATTGCTCAACTGCGAATATACGTCTGTATACATCGGAATTCACAATTTCTCTCGATCAAAAATCTTTAACGTTAAACACAATATGAAATGGACTAAATGAAGAATGATATATATATGCGAGGCTTTATAAATTCGACAATCGTATTCTCGATTTCTCAAATCAATATATGTATATGGAGCACGATAAAATGCACACCTTTTGCAGATCGAAATTTATATAACTCGATCGTTGCACGATGGCGAGTTGAAAGAAAAATTCTTGAGTAATTTTCATCGGGTTGATGGTGTCGTGCGTGTGTTACGAATCAAACAATTCAATTCCATCGCGACGATCCTCAACCGCGAGAGTAACAGGAGTGATCGCGTCTCAAACGCTCGCCGGTACCCGGCGACGTGTCTGATGACTCAGACAAAGAAAAAAAGTAAAAGAAATTTTCCAATGTCTCGGAGACATAAATAGAAGGTTGATGAGATCGTCGAGGCTCGTATATCGAAATATTGCGATACACTAATTGCAACTGATCCGTGTTTTTGCGGAGGTATATCACTGTGGAATTCGTCAGTGACTTGCATACCGGTGGCAACGGAACCGGATGTGAGCTTATGACGCAGCAGGAAAAGAGAGACCTTGAGGGGGGGGGGGGGGGGCTATCTCGACAAGTGTGCGATAAAACAGGGACATCAGCAAGGTCGAGAAGCCTTCGTCATTTCGCGTGGTTTACCCCTCGATCTTTCGGGGATTCCCTCATATTACATGAATGGGTCATCTCAACACGACAGGTCATCGAATTTAAACATTTCCTTTTATTTTTTCTTTCAGTATTGCATATAGGATGATTTGAAAAAATTCTTCCGGCCAATTTTGAGATTTGAATTTACATGGAATAAAGATAGACATTTTTCCCAGTATTTTTTCGGTCAAACAGAACAAGTTTTTTCATGAATGTTTTTTTTTTTCATATTTTTTCGCGATGATATAAATTATTGGCAGATAGGGCACAAAAATTATTATTACTTTAGAAAACTATTTTAATGGTTTTACGGGTAAGCCCGACGATTAAAAATAATTTTTTTTTTTTCAATTTTCAAACTAAATAGAATTATTAATAAAAATGCATCGTTTTTAATTGGGGATTTATTTCTTCTGAGTCATGGTTATTATTGGAAAGCTTTTATATACGGATTATATTTTGATCGACATCGCCGCGAGTAACATAACATACCGATATTTTTTTTAACCGGGAAGTGGGGTAAGAAAAAAAGCTGAATAAAAAGAAGCCATATAAGACATATCTCATTAGCTGGTCCTAAAGTACAAGAGAGGATAAAATGAAAGAGAGAGAGAGAGAGAGAGAGAGAGAGAGAGAGAGAGAGAGAGAGAGAGAGAGAGAGAGAGAGAGAGGAGGAGGAGGAAGAGACAGGAGAAGTTTATTAAGCGGCCGAACGCGTTTTGGATATTTTTAGCGATCCCGGGAGAGCTCATCGGTGTAGCCAATGGCTATCGGGTGCATCGTGCTCAACGGGAAGACTTTACGAAATTAATTTCGCACAAACTCGTTAGCGCAAGGGTCATCGACACTATTCGACTTCAGATATATATGTGTTTATAATTCACAAAATAGGGGCGAAAAAAACATTCGTGAATAATGGTCGTAAAAAAAGTCACTGAATACATATTTCCTCTCTCTCTCTCTCTCTCAATGCTACTCTATTCCTCTTTATAGAGTAGTAGCTTGATTTGAAACGTCACCGGAATTTCGGCACTCTGTTGGTCAATCGACTAACGAACGAATTACATTCAATCGGAAGACTTTACGTCAAGGAAAATTGTATTAGACGACAATTCCAAATGGCACAGTCAGTACCATTGACAAAAACACCAAAAAATTATCAAATTCCAATGAGAATCGATACTCCAGAGTTTTTGAAATCACTCATATAGGATGGAGAGTTTGGGACTCAAAACGACCCACGTAGCTGAGACGAAAGATTCTGTAAAATTGCATTGCATGAAAAATCGGTACGTAGGATTTTTCAGGTCACAGAATTCAAAAACTCTATACAATAAAAAACTCTATAGTGTTCTTCAAATTCCACAAAATTTTTATCGTAAGCAGCGATCACCGTTAATTTATATCTCAGTATACCAAAGATTTACACTAAAATATTGGCTAAAAGTACAAGAAAATTGGAAGTTTGCCAATTGCTTCCTCATTATTTTATCTCACTCGCAAAGATCCTTCTATACATGAGAAAGCGAGTTATTCAATTTTGGGTTTTTCATAGAGGAAGCTTTGTGAGCAAGATAAAATAATGAGGAAGTAATCTGCAAACTTCTAATTTGCACATTCTTTCTTTTTCAATGTCACCTCGACGATTAGGGTAAAAAGTTGTGGCTTGATAGGCACAAAGTTAAGTACGCTCATAACTTTTCAGAAATTTCAAATTTTTATAAAATCTGAATCCCTCAAGCAACTCTCTCCAAATTCAATATCAATCAACCTTGTCCCACATACTATTTATGTTAAAAAAAAAAAAAATTCCGGCTCGATGGCGTCAAATTTGCGAAAGTTAGAACGTACACATACATTTTTTGTAAATTAAAATTTTTTCTTAAATCTGAACCCCTTAAGGAATTTTTGCCAATCATCGTTTTGTTCTCGAGACTATAAGTGTAAAATTTTTTTGTTTGATAGCCTCAAATTTACGAAAGTTTGAGCGTGGATTTTGTCACGCACACGCACACACACACACACACACGCACACTGATGAATTTTTTTTTGAAATTCGTTTTCTCAATATTTTTGGGACATATTGAACGTATTGGCATGAAAATCTCGATTTTTTTTTACGAAAACAAAGCTTTCTTCATGAGAAAGCAAAATTATCGTGGATAATTTTTTATAATTAAACCATCATGGATTTTCGATCATTCTTATTTGTTTTTTTCACTTCGTACATCTGCATACTTCAGAATTTTTCATAAATTATAATTGAAACATGTGGCTACGAGGTAGATTCGACCGAGTGAACGAGAGAACAGCCGCGAGTATCGTACAATACGTAAGCGGGTATATATAAATATATACAGCAGCGAGTTTACCGGGGCGGCGGCGTTGCATGGCTCTAGAGAGCTGTTAACTTTCCCTTTTGACGGATCCTCTCGCTCTCGCGAGTCTCTCGGTGTGCTCTCCTGCGGCTCCGGTTACAACCGCGCGCGAGCTTCGAGTTCCAGACACATATCGAAGCAAAGAGGAATGGACGCGACCTCGAGGACGATTCGCCACCGTGTTTTTCGATCCGATCGGCCGCATCTTCGGCTCTCGCATCATCGGCAGCCGCGAGAGCCAAATAAAAGATACGCAAAATGAAACGCGATTCATCGGAAGGCCAACAACCCCCATATAACTCAAAGTGCGTGTTAAATCACGCGATTTACGTGCCAAGCTATAGAATTATCGTCTTAAATTATATCCGGCTGCAAGACCGATTCATATAGTTGGAGAAAAAAAAGTGCGTCACCGGGTGAATGATATTGCGACCGCGTGAGAGATATATCGATTCACGAAATGCCGAGAACGACGATCTCGAAAATATTTTTTCCTCAATCAGCAGATGGCTTTTACTTACTTCACATGATGAGACTGCGCTCACATCAGAAGAGTGAGTGATTTTTTTAGCATTGAAAAAAAAAAAATTATAGCCTCCTGTTATCTGAAAGCCGCCTGTCTCGAGCGTCTTCCGTTTCACCACACACGCTTCGGGGCTTTAATCGGCACGTTTTATCCCCCCCCCCCTCTCCTCTACCCATTCCCCTCGACGAATACATCTGATACTCGCTCGAATCGAGAAAAGACGAAAATCGAAGTATATGGTAAAAGTCGATGAAATATTTACGAATTTCTTCTACAATACTAAATTCCGGAATGATACATTGATCGCATTTTTTTTCGTGAATTGATGACGATATTCGGTCGAATCGTTATATTATGAAACATTTTTTAAAAAGTTTCTGCTTTGTGAAGAGATGGTTTGCTTAATTTTGGCTTCCTCGTAGAAGTATAGCTTCGTGAATGGATAAAAATAACGCAAAATCTAAGTATGAAGTTTTACCTCTCAATAGAGGGTTAGGTTGTCTTGATTTTCGAACGTGAACATCTCAAAATTGTGATGGGAATAATGAAAATTGCACAGATATTTTTATAGAAAAGACTTTTTTTATTTCTTTGTTCAATTAATTTCTTTAATTGCTTTTAGTGATTAACCAGAGCAACAAATTACTTGAGCCAAGTATTGATTCGCTTCACGTGACCATGTATTCCGGTTAGGATTTATCGAAACGCGAGCTCCCGAATGAAAAGGGCATAAGCAAAGAAAATGAACGGGAAATCGGCAATGAGACTGAACAGAAAATTGGTCAAAGTTGTGCGAGATTCTCGGTTAAATATATATATATATATGTATAATGTATACGGATGGAAGCACCAAGCGGCTGCTGCGGCAAGCGAATCGCATCAGAATTTCCCTGAAACCGCTAGCTTTCACTTCTTACGGGGCTCGAATAGCACACGCCGTAGAATGCTACTAAACTTATACCGTCGCTTTGTGCGCATATATATGCACTTGTACGGGGTCTTCGGGACTGACTCGATTCACTTGACACCTGCCGAATTATTGTTATTATTTATTTCAATCGGTTTATATATTACGATGCAGGGAACAACGGTAACACAATCTTTAAGTTTGTTTTAAAGAATTAGCAGTCAAGTAAATTCATTACTAAAGTACTCTGGTAAATTTTTTGTTGTTGCGAAAATTTCGTTACTTCATTTTATCAAAATAATTGCATGTCAGAACGATCATTAAGGATATGTGATACTCGGTCTAAATTGATAAACCGAAAGGATGCAACGGATATTGATTATTAATATTATTATAGAAAAATTTCTATTGATTGGTAAATCACAAGCCCTCTCTCATTCTTAGGTCTCAATTTTCTTTCCGATTTGATGTTGTTAGAGTAATTTGTAGCAAAAAAATTATTCAGATTTTTCTGCAGCACTTTTTAACTTGTGGGAATTCTGGAAAATTTCATGAGTTGATTAAGGGTTTACCGCACTGATTTTAGAAAATCCGGCCGAAAAGTGTTAATTGAACAGTTTTTACATAAAAAATAATAATTATAAATCGGAATGGTTTTTTTTTCGTGATGTTTCGCATCAATTAAATGAAACGTTTATTAATTTTTAATTTGAAAGGTCGCGGAGGGTATCGATTAGATGTAGAGTGTCCCATATGCAGTCAGCTCTGTTTACGCTATATATATATATATATATATATATATATATATATATATATATATCCTGTAATAATAGTTAGTGCCGGGAGCGTGGAGTCGGCGGTGCGCAACACACACCCAAGAGGTGCGAGAGTACTCACCGACTTACAGACCTACAGAGAGTTATACAGAGAGGTATATAATTATATGTGGTATATATATATAAATGTATACTTTTGCTGTAATGCTCTCTGCTCTTTTATTACACCGTATTTTGTTCGCGCTTCATTCTGGTCGTCGGTGCAGAATTTGAAAGCAAAAATAGACTAATTAAAATTCAATAAAAATAATTGAGAAGCAGCATGAGGTTCATCAATTATAAACATTAATTTTTCTCATTCAAAATTTATGAAGCTTTAAGTGCGATTGTTTCGAATCAAAGAAATTTATTTTCTCATTGCAAGTCTCGGGCAAACCCTAGGTCAATTAATTTATTTTCATGAATATTGTAATAAACAAAAGTACCTGTGGTTGACTATAAATTTCAATGAAAAATTTCCATTTCCCAGGCATGTATTTGACCCATGGCTGAATAATTGCACAAATTATTATTCGCTTATTTAATTAATAGTTTATTTAATTAAGTAATTCTTTATTAATTCTTTGATCTTTTCGTAGCAATTTTTCATTTCATTCCAAAGCTTTTGTTAGCTGTCTTGCAGTTCCAGTTTCCAAATATCTCGGCATTTTTTCGAAAAATTTCAATTTCAAAATTTCAATGATAAACGTAATTTTGATTATTATTTTTTTTATTTTGGGAAGAATGTATGTAAATTTTATTGTGCTGAGATGTGGCTCGTGCCTATTGTATGTACTGTATCAACCGTATAACGTCGGATTGGGTCTCCAATATGTGGCCAACCCGATGAATCGAAGAGCTGCAGAAAATGAGCGAGCGAGAAAGACATGAACGAGTGGCGAAGCGCGGGGGATTGCTGATGCTGTGCCTCTCTCGCAGCTCTGACCGCCCAGAGATTTCAACGAGTGGAATAAGAAACTGGTTATGCACGGACGCGCCCGTTCCAGCGTAGGTTGTCCTATGTGCCAGTCTTACATACGTAAATGTATATATATAGTAACTTGTAAAGAAGAAAAACACTTTTGTTTCCATTATTTTTCATCTGTCTCTCTCTCTCTCTCTCTTCTCTTTCTCGCGAATTCTGCGTTTCTCTTCTATCCTTCTTTTCAACCATTTCTTCCTTTTTCTATAGATATACATATACCGGTCCTTTCCATCCCCGATCATCGCTCCCTCTTTTATCTACGCGCAAAATCCTCCCTACCTCATTCCTCCTTTCGATTCTCTCATTCCACTCAGCCTTTTCATACCTCAAATTAGCATAGATTTTATTTTCATAAAAATTTCAACAAAGCACGTTCGTGTTTTCAACGAAATTGCTTTAATCAGGTATAATTCGAGCCTGAAAAAATGGTAAGCTAATTTATAATATTGAAATATACGATCGTGATTATTATTTATTGGACATTAATTTAGAAAATTGCCTCATTGACACATTCATAAATTAAATGTGATGTAATTGAATTAAACTTTTTCGCGAATTTGTTGCAATAATTCATCGGGAGACTGATTTTTCTATTATCGATGCCGATTCCTGCTTAGGTCAAGACACCCAGGTCCCTGGCCATAATTTAAAAACTTTCTGACCTTTTCAAACGATACCCACATATTCGTAAGCAGCGAAGATGCACAGCTGAATTGATTATATCTTCGAATAGTCATCATAATCGAACGCATATGGCTCGTTGAACAATGGAACAGGACTCAGGGAATCAGGAACTGAGGCTTTGAATTTAATTTGTTGAATTAACCAATTTTCGTAATTCAGAGTTAACTACGCGGTATGTAGTATTTTATTAATTTCCCAAAATCGTCAATAGTCCATATTGCATAAAAAACTTATCGCTATTGAATTGAGATAGTATTCAAGGTTGGACAAATATGTTTGAGTTACTTTACTTTCCTAGTCTCAATTGAGTGTATTTGTCGATATTCTCAATTCGGATAGAAGTTCAATTGATTGGGTATTCCGAATATTATGTTACGAACAAACCTCTATAATTTGTTTCGCATACTTAAGAGTAAATTTATCCAGAATCCTTTAACAACCAAAGTGAGCTGCAATTCATCAAAAACACACTGATTTATACAAAAAATTGAACTTGAAAAAAATTTGTGAAAATTTTCCTTTGCGTGGCTCATTCATACATTTTTCTGTCAATGGTTCATCCTACATGTTCTTCCTAGACCCAAAAATTCTTCGATCAAGTCACACCTTCGTTGGCATCTGTATCGCATGGAAAACGTACGCAAATGAGTCGACGAAGGCTCGATATCGTGCTGACCCGTCTACATAACGCTGAATGTGCTTCCTTAATATCTAGGGCGAAAGAAATCGAGAGAAATCCAATGTGTTTGGCTCGTTGAGCCTCAAGCCGAGAGTTTCCTACGCGGCAATGGTTACGGCACGCACACACACACACACACACACGGAGAGAATCTCATTTGATCTTTCTCTCGTCTCGGGCTCGCAGAGATGTAGTCTCAGCGTAATTTCACACTCTTTCGTCGTTCCAGAGAGCATCCCCATTGCGGGGAGGATTTCGTATACGTAAAACTCGTTTGTGACACACTCTATACGCTCGTACGTGATATATACGCGTCTATCGAGAAAAAGACCAGTGTCCTCATTTACTTTTCCTCACGTTTACGTGGAAGCTCGTGCGTTTAATAGCTAATCGGGGGACTATACGCAAATATATATACACATAGACATCTATGCGTATGTTTGATGAGTGCGAGTCTCGCGTCATCGCGACTTGTACTCGGGTATTCATAGCGCGCGGGCAACAAGACTCGATAAATATATACCGTTAACGATCGGGCCCGATCGTTATATATACCATAGTATAACGTGTATAGTACGAACTATAAATTCAGTACAGTGAGAGACCACATAGAACTATAAAATCTACAGTTTTACTTACGACTGACATAGAATTAAAAATCAGGTGCCCCAATTATTAATCCACGTATATAGTCAAGGGACAAGAATTTAAAATTTTTTTTTCCCCGAAAATAAAATTTGAACAATAAAAAGTTGAGGATTCGTCGTGATATTCGTGAAATTTCGTAATTACAACGATAACATTTTTTTTTTTTAAATCAACTACCGTCCAACTACCCTATCTTATTGGCAGATACGTTTAGTTGGTCGTAGGCAATCATTAATCGATTAAATTAACTTTTCTGCCAATCGATTATTGTTACTTTGACAACAAATTCGTTCGATTAAGTACATTTAAAGAAAATAAAATAAAATTCGGAATGAAAATTATTTCTGAATGCGATGAAAAAATCGTGGCAACGATTACAATTTTCCTGCAACAAATGACACTTGAGATGCAGAATTTTTCTTTAATTTATCGCCATTACAGTGATGATTGGAATTTCATTGTTTTAAAAAGAATCACCGTGAATTCCAACTTCATATTGTGAGTTTTATATAGCTTGATTATTGCCAAATAACTCGCTGATAGGTTTAGAAGGTTACTAGGATTGTTGCAAAGAAACATCTATCTTTCATCTTATTCCCTAGCTAATTAAAGTATGATCCATATTTATTTTTAAAACAATGTTTAAAAAAAGTGTTAATAGACAAAAACTTTTGTGGTATTCGAATGAGACAAGGTAGAACGGTAAAAGTGATTCGAACGACGAAATATTAACGGTTATTAAAACATTCGACGATTAACGACGGCGGGAGAGGAAAGAGCGAGAGAGCTTGAGGGGTCAGTAACTGGCACCCTCACCTTATAGAGCGATATTGCGAACGTCAAGTGTGTGCGTGGTGTGGTTACATACCTCCGCAAGGTGACAGGAGATCTCAACGTAGGCGTCCCAGCGCCTTCGCCGCAATATGGTCCCTCTTCGGGCTCCCGACTTTTCCCAATCTCTCGAAAGACGTCAAATTTTCTCGTGCCTTCTCTTATCACCGATATCTTCCATAATCCAATAAATAGTAACTTTTTTTTTTCCCAAAAATTCCACACAGATCGTTAAACAAAAGGGAACAAAAAAACTACACTAATACTCAACCGGATACGAATGGATAAACTCAGCGGGAGAGTTTCAAGAAAGTATCCTGGATTCTTTCCTCTTTTTCACTAAAAAAAACTCGCTATCAATCACTGAATTTCAGTCAATTTTAATGACAACACAATCATGAAGAAAAAAAGTATTAATCGATTAATTAAATGGTAACGGTGAACCTCACTCAATGAAATTTTACAAAACTTCCGAAATATTTCACGATTCTATTTTACTACACTTTGCAACAACTTTCGTCTGCATGGACGACGCGATTAACGAGATTACGCGGATTTTATGTCAAATTTATGTGGGATTCTCTCTCAGTCTCTCTTTCTCTCTAATCTATATCCGTGCATGAATCTCGCGTAAGATTATCTCAAAGACTCCGAAGAGGCTCTCTTCCGTTGCGTTTGAACCGGGACACACGCGCGCGCGCGCGGGGACAGCCTTGCCGTGAGTGAGAGTTACAAGAGAGACATTCACTATGTTGGTGAACGCGCGCGAGTTCACTCAAACGGCAACGAAAAGTTTGCGCCAATGGTGTGGGTAAGTCCGAAGTGGTGAAGGAAGTCGCGCGCGCATGCGCCGTTATCCGCGTATAACCCACGAGCTCTTTGCCACTAAAGCATATATATACATATATATAAATCGATCTATTAGGGTCAGAAGGGCGTATATTTACGGTGTTAAGGTATAGAGAATAAGTCCTTGAGAATGTAACCCCGCGAAAGAAATCAATCGCTGGATAACAAAAGGGCGTAAACTACATGGGTTTGCACGTTGAATTGTGTGGGTTAAGGCTTCTTGTTGGCTAGCCATCGTTGTATATACATATGTGTAAGTTGATCATCTTGTCTCTGCTGGCAAAAAAGGGCCTAAAGCACAAAATTTAATCCACACAATCTAGACGGTTAAGCCATTTTGTTGGTTAACAGACGATATGATAAAATTTGATCTCCGTAACTACTGGGCGAGAGAGAGAGAGAGGGGCTTTAAGGCCTGTTGCCTGGCTGTTCGTGTACGCGCCTTTTTCCCTTTCCTATCTCAGCCGCATACAGCCGGGTTCGACTCGCGCGTTCCGTGACGTCAGAAATAGGACAAGGCGCTGGTGGCCTTTGGGTCTGTATCCTACCTTCTTATCCCATAAACCCGTGGGAGGGATGACGCAGAGAGAGAGAGAGAGAGAGAGAGAGAGAGAATGAATACTAAGACTCTACGGAGCAGCAGAAAAGCGACAGACAACACAGCTCAGCAAGCACACGGTAAAAGTAGCAACGGCAAAAGTCGAAAGAGTCCGGACGCGAACAGAGAGGAATGAAGAGAGGGGCCACTGAACTGTCTTGATTTTACCTCTCTCTCTCTCTCTATCTCTTTTGGTCTTCGCTCGTTGTCGCGACTACTCTCGTCCCTACCATCGCGATTCTTCGTCCGACACGTTCCTCCGTCTTGTCTGATCTACACTGGACCTCCACTACTCCGTAGAATTATGTTTATCGGTATCTATGAATTTGTATAGCACCTAGAGAAAGACTTGTGACGTCACCTTCTTTTGACTTGCCTGATATCGATAGATATCCTAAGCTTGTTACGCACCTCCGCAAAGCAATTGCATTATATTATGGGATTATCGATGACATTTGATGCATCGAAATTTTTACGTCAAATTCAAAATAAACAGTCTGAAAAAACACCAGGCCTATTTTTAAAGACTATATTAATTACTTTACGATTTTTATGAAATTTGTAATGTTTTATTTAATGGAAAAATATTATGTCGTCTTTCAATATACGAATTCATTCATAAAGTGTGAACGAAAAAAAAATCAAAACGTAGAATTTATTTCGAAAACTCGATACCAATAATAAAGGGTATATGCATGTAGGAAAGATTATTAGAGGTTCTTACGGACGTAGATACGTGGGAAATACTTATCACCGGGAAGAGGTTTGCTAATTGCCTTGTAAAGAGAACCCTAATTAGAACCCTTCGGTAAGTAGCCTTGATGACTATCTTGCAGCTGGACAAGGGGATCTGTATTTCGTACCTATGGTCGAAAGTTTCACTGCGTGATAATTTTCAAATAATTATAAGCACACACACGCACACGCACGCACGCGCGCACACACACACACACACGTGTGTGCGTGCGCATGCGCACATACACACACAAGCACACATCCACACACACTAAGTGGCCGAATTTCTGCGATCTTTGTCTGTTAAATTACTTGAACGGCTACGAAAAAAATTTAGATGTGGCGGAATAAACTAAACGGCGTACATTATCGGCAAATACCGAAAACAATGTTGAAAAATCGCGTGTTTTTTTTCAGAATTTTGTCCAAAATCGATGGGACAAATGGGTATCGACATTTTTTAGTTTCTGGAAAAAGCGGGCATGTAAGTTGACTTAAAAAAAAATTTATCTGCTATATCTCGTAATCTATTATTGATACATTATACAGCATAGTGAAGAGTACAAGGAAGAACGGTTTCTCTCGCACTCGACCTAATTTTAGAAGCAAAGAAATATATGTTGTAAAAAAAAGACACAAACTCCCCGATCGTGAAGTAGCAGATCTTACAATTCCAAAGATTACAGATAAATTGTTCGCTCATCCTCATAATGTAATTCCAACGAGTCCGACCTCCTGGAAGCTCTCGCGCTCGTCCGACTGACACTTTCGAATCGAAATCTGCGATTCTACGTATATATATATTTCTCTCACTCAATACACTGACTTTGGTTGCAACTATTGCGCTTCTTTCGTTCTTACCATACCATTAATATATATATATATATCCATAGTATTCGCCATAAGATCATCAATGCTGGAAGAAGATTCTTTCGTCATCGTTACGTAATTATGTCGTGATGCTTGAGAGTCATCGCGCTACCTCGGTGCTCACGAGATCTATACGCTACCAAATTTAATATATACATACAGATCGATAAATACACAGATATATTATACGTCATTTAGTACATGTCTATTGTATACAATAAATATATAAATTGTTCCAGTAACTTTTACGAGTAGAAATTACGATTTTTTCTAAATTCAGCAAATCTTGGATTACTTCTTGTCATCATACGAAATAGGTTGTACATAATAGACCGGTTTAATTGAATGATCATTTTGAAATTCTCCTTGAGTGCATAATTTCGCCTTAATTGCTAATTCGCATTGGCTTGCAGCCATGATTCGCCCAAGGTGGCTATTTTACGCAATATTGAAATACCATTATCAAGTCCAGAGTCCCGAAAACACTGTATAGGATCTATAAATATACGTATATATATATATATATATCATATATAATGTAGATGGTATATTAGTTAGTGATGCTGCTGCTTCTTCAGCTGGACCATCATGATCGTATGTCTATATATAGTCGATGATGTATAGATGTGTATTATGATTGCACGAGAGCCGTTTCAACGTATCTTTTTATTTTTATACTTTTTTTTTTGTTCCTCGCGAGTACGGCGGTACGATGTTTCCCGGCGTGATGCCACGAAACGTCATAGTATCTTCCAGTAGCTACGATCACTGATGTACCGACACCTCTCTAATATTAGTTTCTTTTCATTCAACTCGTCTTGATGGCGTCGAGAGATTCATCCGGACGTTGAAGAGTCTCGGCGGCGTCTTTTTATTAAAATTTTTATTTTACCTTATTCTTATCGCGCCAGCATACACGCTTTGTGCACGTCAGCGCGTATGCTTCATCGAATAGTTGTCTCGGACGATGGCACGATAGAAATGTGGTGGCAGAGAAAAATCGCGTATATGCCTCGAAGCTATTTCTTCATAATATTGTAAAGGAAAATTCAACGATCGCTCATCGTTACAACTCTGAACAAATATTTGATTTAATTTTCACTCGAGGGAAATAGCTATTTTTATTTTTATTTTTATTGTATGTTAATTGTACGAAACAAAATGAAATTTTCACGTGAAATGATGTAAATAAAATGGGTGGAAAAAATATTAATGCAAAATTAAAAGACTTAAAAAAAAGTGCCGACTCTTTACGATAAAACAATAAGGTAAAGTACACATTTTGTATTCCGGTTCATAGGTTGGAGATTCATGAGAACTTAAAAATTTTTAATCCCAAACGAACATAAAATATTCTAGTTATGACGTTATTTATTGCTCTGCGTGGATTCCTTTTTTTTTTTTTATCGTACAAGCATATCGAGACTGTGGGAGGCCCTGAGGATGGAGATGAGACGGTAAAACGGTAGAGGCGTCATCAATAGGAATTTCATATCTTTGAACTGGCTCAAAGCCGAATGCGACTTCGCGTCAATGCAACTCGAGACACCAGGGATATACAGACGTGTTATATTGACGCCCTGGCAAAGTTTCTCTCTCTCTCTCTCTCTCTCTTTCCCTCTTCCATCTTCGGACGAGGGGAAATCGCGAAGAAAAAGAAGACAACCTTAGTGGATCGCGAGGAATTTCATATTCTCTCGTTTTCTTTCTATCTCTATCTCTCTCTTTCTCTCTCACCGTCTTGTATTCTCGTGGATATTCGCGAAATGCGTGGGCACGTTACACACCGCTTACTCATGCTGCCTCCGAGAGCTTTAGCGTCGTCTAGTAGTTCTCAATTTATATCTCGTAATTTAGAATAAAATACATATAAATAAATATTAAATACATATGAATATTCATTCAAACTATGGGTCAAAATTTTTTTGTTTTTAAATATCTTTTAGGCCCAGGAATCTCCCGCGTCTTTTAAATTATATAATGAGTATTTGTGTATTTATATCCAGAAACGTTTATGGGGCCACAGACTTTGCAACGTTGATTTATTGCTGCGAGCAACATCAAAAAGTGTCTGAGAGTTTCAATTTTCCATAAAATTAAAAAAATTCCTACACAGCGAATCTTTGAATACCACAATGATTTCAATACCATCGAGTTTCTTAAAAGTCGTCCGCGACTTTGCTCGGAGTACCGGAATAACATAAGATTGTAATTTTTAAATCGTTAAACTCTCGATCTCATGTCAGTAAACACCGTAAATAGCATCAAAAATTTATCTATGTATGATAAAAAAAAATATCTGGCTATCATCATGTGCAATGATGACAGCCAGATTGAATTGACTAAGATTTCAGATACCATTTCCATGAAAAAAATATTCAGTGAAATCTTTTAGGGAAATTCATAGAAAGTATAAAATCATTAACAACACATTTATGAAGTAAATTAATAAACAATGATTTTTTCTGCCATAAAAAGGTTACACATTTTTCCGTACGTAATTTTTTTTCTGCGAGGATTCGCCCCGGGGAGACCGCGTCGCGCAAGTGCGTGCGGCGATTGACTAGCAATAAGAGTATTGCCGAACGATACGCTCTGTTTCTATATATTATAGAGACAATGACATATTGATTCGTCACGGCGTCACAATTACAAAGGCAAAAATGATATAAAAGTAAAAATAAAATGATTATTCAATCTTTTTTTTTTTTTTTCATTCTAGCAGCAATTAGTAATTCGGTGATCTAATTAAATGCAGAAATAGAATCGAAAGGGTTCTCGTACGCACACTCGACGTGATCGGCATACTCGCGTGTACGCGATCTCCCCTTTATACCAGCGAGGAACTTTTGGCGCTCGCGAGCTCACGCCCTCGAGTAAAGAACGCGATGACCTATATATATCCGAGAGATAAATATATAATCTGGCAGCAACCCAATCGTGCACGCCGCTCTTTCTATCCTTCATACACGCACGTTTTTCACTCTCGCTCTCTCGTTTGCTATTCTACATGTAGAAACACACACACACGCGCGCGCGCGCGCGTACATATACGAGATTTTCTTAATTTTCTGTATGAGCGTAAGATCTCTTTCTCGTACACGAAGAGACCCGGTAATAGCAATAAGCCAAGGGAGACGAGAGAGCCTCGGTGCAGCTGTTGACACGAAATGGCGGTGGAATCTTTCGGGTAATTCGTGTTGAGAAAAAAAAAACAGCATAAAACTGTTAAAAACTGGCATAACTACGAGAAAAAATAAATACGAGTATGCCTTAACTTGTATTAAAGACCCCCCCTCGATGTTTGTATATATTTTAACGCAAAAATTTATCGTCAAATTTTGTCTCGAAGGGCAAATAAATAATTTGACGTGCATTTAATTGATTTAAAAAGAAAATGAGCATTTAAAGATTCGTGAAATTATTAAGTTTTTATCAAGAACGAGGATAATCAGACGCGTTATAAATTTTTGCGAAACATCGCAGCTTGCCGAAATTCTTAAATTTCTAGATCGGGAAAAAGAGAGATCGCGACGATCACGGATTTTTTTCGGTCATTAAAAAAAAAAAAAAAATTTTAGCCTCGTGCCACTGATATTGCAGAGGGAAACAGTGAAGTAGCTCGGCGTTAGTTACACTGGCGTCAGATGGGAGCGCGGAAAGTTGGTGACCGAGACTCGAAGCTCCTGGCTTTAAAGCGCGCTCGCACGGTCCCGGGGATAAATTTAATCACGTCGAACGCCGCCGCATTTGGGTTAGAGAGCGTGGAGCTTTAGCCCGAGGAACCGGCAATGCCCATACAGTTCGTCGTCGTCGTCGACGTCGACGCGAACGACGAATTCGAATAGGCCATGATGCGATAATTACGTAAGTGAGACTCGAATTTTTGCGATTTACGAAAAAATTTGAGAAACAAAAAGGAACATTTTTTTCAAAGTGATGCTCCGAGAGAAATGTTCGTGACGCGATTGTTAAGTGCACCGTGCGAATTTTTGTACATAAGGTGAATTTTTTTTTTCTTTAATTACATAATCGAGCGAAGCTTTTTTTTTAAAGAAATCATATAAAGTTTACTGAGTGAATATAAATGAATAAATGGGTATATAAAAATTCGTGAGTTATCGTTGTTTCGATTAACGTGAGTGCTGGATAGGTGCAACATCCGAATACGTTGGGATTACTATCGTCATTCACGCGCACTAAATCACACTATGATTGATCTAAAGATAGATCATTGATAGAGAGAGAGAGCGAGAGAGAGAAAAGCGTCCCTCAGCGTCGAGTACAACGTAAGGAATATTCTTCTCGAGTTAGGTTACTATCTTCATAAAATACTCATATTATTTTCATGAACTGTACAGAATTGAAAAAAAAAATGATTTGAAACAACGTGATCGTAATTATGGCATTCATATGGAATTTCCATGTTCTCAAAAAGAAAAATAAAAGTTTGGTCAATTACACTGTCTCATCAAATCGATAAATGCGAACAGAGTTTTTGAGTAATTAACTAGAAATTTCTCGAAAATTTTTACTGCAACCTGACCAAAATTTTTTCTCTTCCAATGATTTTCTTAAAAAATGTGGTAATTCTCTTTATTCTGCCTGTATCAATAAATCATATAATTGCATGAGTACGAACTCTCGTTGCAAATGTTTAATCGTACCAACAATATCCGGCGTCTATTTTTGTTTACTTCGACGACGGAAGTGACCTCTCATTGAAATTTTTTCCTCAATTTAAATTTAATTCTCATTTGCGAATAAATAAAATAAATAAAATTAAATTTCTCGTAATTGGATCGAATAATTTACATACATTGAGAGGAATACACTTGATGGTGGCTGTCTCATTGATAAATGACATTTAGGATGCATCATAAAACGTACGGCTCAGTCACAGGGGATACCTTGTGTCCTCTTGGCTTTCATCCTCAGGTACGATGGCCGACGCGATGCAAACGCTGTTTCAGGTAAATTTATTTTATACATGTGTTTTATTAAGCACGGAGCAGAATTTTATGAGTTGCTTTTACTATTACTAGATTTGTGTTTGTTTTGTTATTTTGTAGTATCATTTAACCGGTAATCAGAATTGCATATTTTTATAACAATTAAAAGAGATACTTTATAGACTAAAATAAATAATATAATTATAAAAACATACTGCAAACTATCATCGATGCAATCTCATTGACTCCGAAATGTCGAAACTGGACGCTAAATATTGTATTCCCTATGCACACACATTATGCGCATTGAGAGCTGCAACCCATCCGCTCAACCAATTTGCAACGAGGCGTGATACGACCAACGAGTATTAACTTTATCCAACAGCTCTCCCATATGTATAGTATAGCCGCGAATTTATTTATCTTCCATTTGCAGCATTTTGTATACAAAATATGCCATTGAGCTCATGTTCGATCGTTCGATAAACTGCGAGTTAAACGACGAGCTACGTATAGTTTATACTTGTTAACAGCATGTATTACTATATCGTAGTAAATACGGCGATTAAAGTGGAAACGCCACACTGAAGCGTGGTGTAGTTGGGAGAGGGTATGAACACGAGCAAAAATATACGGAAACATAGGAGCGAGTCAACCCTTTTCTCAAGCCCATATATACATATAAGTGTGTATTCTTTTTTTTTCAAACTGAATACCGCGACCGTTCATTCCCAGGATTCATTCGAACGATATCTACGAGGTACCTATAATGCTCGCATTAAAGATTCTCGGGATATAAGCGACTATCCGAAGTGACCCATCAGGTGTTAAAATTAATCACCTTGAGTCTATATTTAACAAGACACCGTAGTAAAGATTATAAAGTTTTTGAGCATTTTTTTTTAATTAAACTGTCGGTTTGATCATGCTCAAATCTATAGTTCAACAGTGAGATCAAAATCAGATAGTTTAAAAAAGTTTTTTTATACGAACTTTTGTTTAATATTAATAAATTAATTGTCTTTTGATCGATTATACAGATGGTGCCATCTTCAGCACCTTCGAAATTTTGTTTTTATTGTAATGACATGAGTCGTTGACCAACAAACCTTCGAGAGCCGTTTTTTTTTTTTTCATTTCAAATGAAATTATTTTGTGTTTTATGGGTCGATAATATTAAAGCTTAAATTTGACTAGCGAGGAAACATACATAATAATGGTTGGATAAAATTTGTTTGTTGCAACTATAGCCGATGATCTTGGTTGAGTTTTAGTAAACGTGTTTTTCGATAATATGTACTATCTTAAGTTTGGCGTTGAAGGCTGCAAAGTTTTAGCCTGATAATCGAAGAACGCGTGTCGGAGACGAAAAAACTTTTTTTTTTTTTGTTTCACAGAGATTACAAGGACCACGTTGGAAAGAGAGGGAGTCTGAAAGACACGACAGCATCGTCGCCGAGTCTCTCGGCAAAATCATGGGAACCATCCTCGGCTCGGTTGGACAAAGAATTTCGGTTTCGTTTTCCCTTAAAATTTTGACTCAATCTCGTCAATGTCTCTAATGAATTTTATATTCTCTTGATGAATATGGGAAATACAGATCGAGCGAGAGTCCGGAGGCGAGACGAACTTGGGCATCGACCTCAAATTTGACCAAGGACGAAGCGAAAACATCACCAAAAGCCTCGACCTCGTTGACCTGGAGCTCGGCGCTGGATATCACGCAGGACGTTCAGGAAACTTTTGTAATGCCGGCGGTTAATGCTTCCACGATACCGAGAACGAGAAATTACGTTGGCTCGCAGTCGGACACTTGTAATAATTATCGTCGTCATTCGATCGACGAGACGATGCTCGAGAAACCGCAAAAATTGCAAATAAAGAGCGTGATTGACAATAGCAACGGGACCAATTCCGACAACGACGTTGAATTTATTATACAGGTGAGAAAATCGAGGACGAACGAGGTCACAAGTAAAACGAACAATGGCCAGAGCGAGGATGGACCTGATGGAATGTCGGAGAAGGGTGGAAAAACGGAAAAGGTAATGATGAATTTTTTAGTTCTCGATGTAATGAGAAAAAAAAAGCAACAATTTTATAAATTTATATACCATTATAATGAAAAAGTTTGACTCAATTTTATACGGAATTAAATTAACCTTTCGAACGACGTTGAATAAATTTTTTTTCATGTTACTTGTCGTAACATCAAATTCCTCGTATATTCCTCAAATCTTAATCAACTTTTCATGTGACGAGATATTTGAGCGAATGTACCTATTCATTTGAAAAATGTCAAATCAACTTGAGCATGGAGTGACTAGCGAAAATCACGTTTCAACGATGATCTTGGCGAATAGAAATATAGCTGTCCGTATGCGTCATTGTGATTTTTTAAACTGAAGAACGAAATTGAGAAACTGAGGGCACAGTTGAGCGACATGAAAGCCAGATGCGAGCGAGTCGAGAGAGAAAAGAGTGATATTTTGTTGCGTCGCTTGGCGACCATTGACACCGTATCCTCGAAGAGCTCGAGCAACGAGATGACCAAACTTCAAAAAACCGTCAAAGAACTCGAAGCCAAAAACGAAAGTGAGAATAACCCTGTATTTTTTTTTTCTTAAATTCCCTTTCTTCATTCTTTCACTTATTCCTTCTCTCTATATGTTGAAGCTCTCTGCGGAATAATTTTCTGGCTCACCGGATGGTCTCTATAATTTTCATTTTTCTACAGCACTGAGCGAAGAAAAGAAAAGTTTATCGTCAAAGTTGAAGAATCTCGAGAGAGACACGAATTCGCGAATCGGAAGAAACGAGCGTGAAAAAGTGAACGAGGAGCTTCGCTCCAAGTTGAAAGCAGCCGAGACACTGTGCGAGAGTCTGATGGATGAGAACGAGGACATGAAGAAGGAAATACGAGATTTGGAGGAGGAAATTTACGAGATGCAGGACAACTTCAGGGAGGAACAGGCCGACGAGTATACGAGTTTGCGAAAGAGCCTCGAACAATCCAACAAAAATTGTCGTATATTGTCGTTCAAGCTTCGAAAAATTGAACGAAAGGCCGAACAATTGGAGACGGAAAAAATGGATATCGAGAAGAGATACGACGAGGTCAAGAGGATCGAGGATGTTCTCAAGAAATTCGGCAACGAGTACAAAAATCGTAGTCAGAAGAAAACAACGTCGGATTACACGACCAAGGTTCAACTGAAGAAAATGGTCGAAGATATGGAAAAAGAGATTGGTGAGTATCGAAAAAAAAAAAAAAAACAAAAAAAATCCTAAAAAATCTGAATCATTTATTGAATAACGATTGAATGTAATCAAAGATTGAATAACGATTGAGTGATAAAAAAAATGGATTTCTCAACGTTTCAGGCGATGTTTTTGGTATTTTCGCGAATATAATTGACGGCAAAGAACTCGACACGACGGGATTAAAGAGCACGGAAAACAATGCCAAATACGAGAAACTTTTGAAGGAGCACGAATTATTGAAGCTCAAATCGGAAAATACGACGAAGGAATTGGCGATTGAAAAAGAAAAGAAGAAACCCGAGACCAAACTCGTGGTTGATAATAAAAATGCCGATGCTCAAAGTCGTAAGAATTCATTAGCATGATTTTATTTTTCAAATTAAAAAAAAAAAAATGTCAATTCCACATCGTATTTTTTGTTTCATATTTTTCAGTGAAGAAAAAATTGGAGGATATCGCGGCTGCGAGAGAAACGGAGAAAAAATCCTGGGACATCGAGAGAACGAAGCTACAGGAGGAGAAGGAAAAATTAAAGTCAAAATTGTTGTCACTCTCGGCGGAGAAGCTCAAGACTCACAATGAAGTTGTACAGCTGAAAAAAAATTTGGGTAATTTGTATTTTAATTTCGTAAAGAATGATTAATCCATTAAATAAAATAATCATAATAATATTAATTATTATTATTTCTGCATGATAGAAATTGCAACGTCAACGGAGAAGGATTCAGCAAAAATGGAGTTGATGGTGAGTGAGCTGAGAAAAGAATTGTCTATGGAGAAGGAGAAATGTAAAAAGTTTCAGGATGATTTGTTCTCGTCCACGGATCGAGAGGGTCGAATGTCGAAGACAATCGCCTCCGTGAGCATTTCCCCATTCATACGTTTTGGTCGCTTGACTCCCTTTTCAAACCGAACCCCCGCCGGCTTTCCAGCAGTTTGGAAATAAAATAAATAATATATTTTTTTTTTTTTTCAAAACTATTTAACTGTATTATTCTCTCTTTTTTCGTTTTTTTTTCTCCCTTCATTTCTTCGTCACAGATGGAACAGACGAAGGCGATGCTCGACAGTGAGCTGAAACGCGCAAAACAGGACTTGGAGACGTCCAAGTCTTCGTCCTCGTTCAAGCTCGCCAAGATAACAGCTGAACTCGCGGAAATCAAGAGGGAACGCGACGTTCTGAAGATACAGGCTGAGGAGGATAAATTGTCGAGGGACAATGAGATTGGAAATTTGAAGAAGAAAATCGGTTCGCTGGAAAAAGCTGGACTCAATGCCAAGAAGATGAACGAACTGAAGCAAACTTACACCGAAAGAATATCAAGTGAGCGGAGCATTGATTCATTACGATTTTTCATTTCATTTCGCTGTGAATGACGCCTCAACATTCAACTCAAGGAAAATTGAATAAACAAGCGTTAATTTTTCATGCATTTTCGTAAAAATATTTATTAAAAGAAAACAAAAATTGTATATTTACAAATAACGAGCAATTGCACTTGGTAAAAATATACAATATAAAAATAATCATTAACAATCAATAAAATATTCACGTATAGGTATTTCAATACTTTGTTCAGACTCAAATATTTTTTTTACGTCGAATTTCGTTGAATTATCATTTATCAGCTTTCATACAATTTTATATACTTTTTTTTTTTTATTAATAATCATTATATTATTATCATTAATCATTATTATCTATATTTTTCTTCATTTTTTCTTTTCTATTTTTTTTTAAATATAACTTTCCTCAATACATTACTTTGAATAAAAAAAAAATATCCGCGATATTCGACTTTGTGCAGATCTCGAAGACGAAGCGAAGCGAAATCTCGAGAGGTATGACGAATTGAATGCGAAGCATGGAAAGATTCAAGAATCGCACGAACGTCTCGAGAACGAGAATCAGACATTAAACAGGTGAAAAGTGAGACTTTGCTTTCGGGGGTGTAGGATAACGAGCTATTCGTCGTAAACTTATCCGATTAATCATAATTATCTCTCTATTGCTTTTCTTCGTTACCGTTTCACAACGCAGCGAATTATCGGAACGGAAAAAGCAGCTTGACAGCCTCGAGAGCGAATTGAGGGCACTGCAGGATACTCACAAATCGAAATCGAGCATTTGGACGAAAGAAAAGACTCGTCTCGAGGTTAAGGATCGTCGAAGATCGCAAATATTCTCGTCGAAATTCGGTGCCAAACAACTTTATTGGAGCTGATTTTTGTCTCTTTTGTAGGAAAAATTACGAGAGTACGAGCGAATGCAGAGCAATTTCCAGCTCAGCGAGGCGAAGGAAGAGATAAATCGTCTTGGCAAAGAGAATAATTCGTTGAAGGATCAATTGTCCGACACGAGAAAAATCGTGAGTACACGGTCTATATTCTTGCCATAAAAATAATTATTAAAATAATTCAAGGCACTTGACAGGAAAATTTTCTTTTTTTTTTTTTTTTTTTTCTTCATAGAACGAAGATCTGACGAGCAAACTGAAAGATTACAACTCGGTGTCGAAGGTACAGCGTAACTTTACAGCCGACACGGACGCCCTCGAGGCCGAAGTTCGTCGTGCCAAGAACGCTCTTGTCAATGCCGAGAAGACGAAGAAGTCCGATATGGCACAATGTAAATTGCGCTACGAGCACAGGATTACGGCGATAAACGATGAGATACAGTCGATACAGAATCAACTATCGCGATACAAGAGAGAACGCGACACGTACAAGCACATGCTCGAGGGAGCCCAGAGAACAATCGCCGATCTTAAAGTCGTTAGGCAGCGTCGACAGTCGACGACATCGACCGGAAAATCGGACGAGGTAAGATGAATTTTATTTTATTGAAACCCTTCACGGTCTCGCAGTACCCCTGGTCTCTATTTATTTATTTATGTGCGAAAAAAAAAAAAAAAATGTAAAAATCGTCAAACATTACCAAAATGTCAATTTATTTTTTCAATAAACTGCGGTCACTATTCGAATAAATGTTGATAATTTTCATTATAAACAAAAATATTGGTCTCCAAAAATTGTACACAATTAAAACATTCTACAAATATTTTCCATATAAAGTCTACCGTATGTGTGTGTGTGTGTGTGTGTGTGTGTGTGTGAGAGAGAGAGAGAGAGAGAGAGAGAGAGAGAGAGCAAGAGAGTCTTTTAAATAGTTATAGATTTTGTAAAAGGTATTTTTAATACATTTTTCGAAAGATCTGGAGCGCGAATTAAATACTCGAATAAATATGGAGGTCCTTGAAAAGAGGATTTAAAAAAAAAAAAAATCATTTTTACAGCGATTTTTACGATTTTTTTTTCATCGCAGGACGATGAGAATTCATCAACGACGAATGTCTCGGTTCTCGAGAGACAAATAAGCTGTATGGAAGACGAGCTATCCGAGAGCAGACTCGAGGCATCCAAGCTCAAGACCGAGCTCGTTTCCGAGAAGTCCGGCTGGCAGATCAAACTCGCCGAGATGCAGTCCAGGATCAACGAGGTATGCGTGATATACTAACGTTTTACAGAGGGAGACAAACATATATCTACCATATTTGGTAGAATTTAATTTTTTTCTTTTTTTTTCATCTCATTCGTTTTATTCATCGTTGTGTAAATTTCACGCAAATTCATTTCATTGCGTGAAATATCCGCGAGGATGCATTATTCGAGGGATAAAGAAATTATTTTAATCTCTCGAGACTTGTATATTCTATTGGCTTGATTAACCCTTAATTAAGAATTTTAATGCGTTGCGGTACGATAAAAATATATATATATATATATATTTTTTTTCCTTTAAATAAATGAGTCTCAATTTTTGAATTAAAAATTGTCGGAAAATTGAGGATTTATCGAATATTTTTTAATAAATCCAAATTTTGCACTCCACTTTATATACTAGCCTAAATGTACGTTTTTATCAACTTTATTTCAAAGCAAACCCCTGAAGCTTGACCGGAAAAGTATTTTTTTAAATTAAAGATAAAACAAAAAACTTGATATTAAAATACACGACGATCGTTGTATATTAGTTGGAGGAGGAACGTTTACTCGCAAGTGGAAGAACAAAGATTCCAGGCTTGAAAGTTCGCATGGAGCTCGCATGGCAGAAAGAACGCGAGGAACAGCAGAGATTGTTGCAGGAGACTGCTACTCTGGCTAGAGATCTCAGGCAAACTTTGTTCGAGGTATAAAATTGCATAAAATATAATACGCTCGGTATACACGGACGCACACACACCTATTGTACATAAATATATATATATATAATTGATACACCTAAAATGGGTATATGCTACTTTTAACACGAAAAATCAGTATACATACTCGATGTAAAATTGTGCCAGAGTCCATTTGTATTTTACTCACGATAGCAGAGTACAGAGAGCGTGTACACGAAGAATAATATACTATTCGTAATAATGCGACTATATATATATATATACATATAAACGAATGGAATATGTGTTATTCGCTCGCACCTCTCGTGTCTTTTCAAAGGTCGAGAGGGAGCGTGACAAGGAGCGTCTTGAGAACAAGAGACGCCAGGATCAACTGAAGAAAGTATTCGACGAGGAGAAAGACGAGAATAAGAAGAAACTCATAGAAGTGAGTAGATCTTTGACTTTTGTCGTAAACCATTCTTTTTTTTTTTTTTTTTCCATAAAAGTGTCCGGATTGTGATAAATTCGAAAAATCTTATTATTCATTGATTATTCAATCCTGAGCACGTTGCATATAATGTGCTCTTTTTTTTAATTACTATTATTCTACGAATCTTAAAAAAAAAAGGGCCAAGTGTTTGTGAATTAATTATTCATTCGCAAAACACCTCCATGATTTGTGTATACGATTCTCAAATGGTCTCGTATTATCATGGCCGTCGGTGTGATATCTCGAATAATGCAAACGAGGACCTTGAGCGATTTTTTTTTTCTTCTTTTTTGCCGACGTTCAGCTGCAGTGCGATCTTCTTGAGCTGAGGGACGCGCATGCAAAGTTGCGAACTAGCAACGAGAAGATGAGGAGGGAGAAGGAGCGACACGAGAGAGAACGCGAGGAACTGCGCGACGTTATCAGCAACAAGAGACGCCTCGAGCAGGCAGAGGCGAGAAACGTAAATGTTTTGCTTCAGCAGGTCGACGACTTGATGCGTCTGTTTCCGGAGCTGAGCACGACGACGAGAACTGACGGAAAATTGCCTGAAACGTATACACCGACTCCACCGCGAAGAACTAAGGTATAACAACAACAAAAATAACAATAAAATTCATTTTTATGCAAAATGCAATTTATTCCAGGGACCAAAATCGAGAGAATCTTCGCCAATGTTGGAGACCAGGGATGAGGTTAAAGGTACGCAGCTTTATAAAAAAAAAAAAAAGCTTTATGAATAGGAGCGAGGGGGAAGGCCGATGAGAGACTCGATTGAATAATTTTCTTTGGAAAATTTATCTTCAGGATCGACAACAAATTTGGCAGGAAGAACGGAAAAACTCGAATATACGATTGGTAAGCTGATGGAGGTTGCGAAAGAGCTTCAAGAATCAAAAAAGGCCATAGACGACAGCGGTAATGTCTCGAAATCGAAGAAATTTGGCAAACGGTACGAAGGGGGGTTTTTTTTTTTTTTTTTTCGGTTTTTTCGTCTTTTGCGTATCATAAAATGGAGATTTATTTTTCATACGTTGCGATGATTGGAAAATGTTTTAGATCGACCTCTATCGATAATGATAGTGGAAGAGGATCGACGCCGAGTCGAGGCAAGCCGAGCCTGAAGCGGAAGAGTCTGTCACTGGAACAAACTTCCGGAAAGAACGATCAGGTATACTTTCACTAATTTTCTTGATTATATTGACAGATATTGAAAATACATATCAATATATTTTTGCGGAGCAAGATTTTGAGTAATTTTTTGGATGAATGAGAATTATATATATTTTTTTTTTTGTCAAACAATAGTTCAATAATAACAATATCATAAATATTTTTCAAATATTTTATATTATTTTAATTAAAAAAATTAATTTTGAATACTTTTTCGTACATGTTGGGCTAAACTGGTGGTTATATTTTTGGATGATATATTTTCAACAACTTAAACAGCACTATAATAATACCATCTGTGTCGGCATGGATTTTCCGACGTTTCCCCGTGCCCTCGTGTGCAATATTTGGCCACCAAGGGATATAGATTAAAAAACGAAAAAATTGTCATCGATCAAACGAATTTTAGTCGATATATTATATGTGCCAATATATTTTAATATAATATATTTTAATATATTAGATATAATATATATAATATAATAATAATAATATATATATATAATATATATAATATATTTTAATATATAATATGTGTCAATATATTTTTCTTCTACAGTTAATTTGGGGCACCGATAGCAACGTCTCGAGTATGCAGTCTCTGGACTCGGAGGTCGATTCTCGTCACTTCGGTATGCAGAGAGACTCGAGCGTTGACAGGTAATAACAATTTTCTCTGAAATTTCCTGATTTTCATGACTCTCCATTTTTTTTTTTCTAATAATTTTTTTCCTTAAATTAAAATTCAATTTCCCAGCCGACTGTCCGGAGGTTCGACCAAGAGCGAGATGCTCCAGAGAGATAAGAGATACAATAAAAACATAATTCGTAAAATTACGACTAAATTGACAAAATCGGCGAGCGTTGATGATCCAAATGCCTCTTTCGATTATTCCATGCAGGTAATAAGAAATACCGTCGCAATTTTTTTTTTTTTCTTGCAAAATTCGTTTGGTATAATTGAAAAAAAAAGAAAAAAGAAAAAAAAATTAACCGGGCTTTTTTGTATTTTTTGTTTGTTCAACATAGACTTCCGGTTCGGAGGCGAGTATAACTGCGGAAGAAGCGAAACACGAAAAGAGAAATTTGAAGAAGAAATTGACGGCCATGTTCAAGCGAAGCTCCAGGAGCAATGGGTAAGATGAAAATAATTATAATAATTTCGTTGAGCTGTCAGGGATTTTGGGAATTCGAAAAATTACTTTTCCGCAGTTTGGACAGAAAAAATGACGACTCCAGCAGCAGACCTTCTTCGAGAGCCTCGAACATATCAAAGCCATGAGATCATATCTCCGAGATTAATAAATGAAAATGAATGAAGAAATCGTAATTTTCATTCAACATTGAAAAAAGATGTCCAGAGTCGAATAATTTTTTTTTTTTTTTTAATTCACCCTCCATATCCACATATATAATTTACGTTTCACTAAAATCCCTTTCCACCAACTCACTCGTCTATACGAAAAAGAAAAAAAATATACATCGAGTATGCATAAGTATTATATTGGCGTATAAATTTCTACAACCTCCCTCGGGCTGAATGTTTAACATTTTCTTCGATTGACAATGGCTCATCTTTGTTTTATCCTTTACCAAAAACGACCACGTCTTTCTGCTTCGAAAACCCTACACTGCAAATAATCGAATATTTGAGGACTTTTGTTTTTAACAAAAGTTTTTGGGACACTATGACGAGCATCATGAAGGTAGGGAAAGTTTTATCGAAATCTGACAAGAAAATCTTTGTCAGCGGTAAGATTTTTTTTTCGTGAAAGATCGGTAAATTTCAGGATCCAATTTTCTTGAAGAAATATATATTACAATATTCTAATTCGATATTCCTTGGAGTGGATGAGAGCGGAATAAAAAATTTCAGTCAAAAATTAAACAACGATGAATCAATGAATAATTAAAAAAAAAAAAAAAAAATAATAATCATCCTACTTGGTCCTGTGTAAGACCGGTTCGTATATATATGATATAGGACAAGAGTATGAATCTTTTGTATATAAAAATAAATAAGCCAGAGAATATAAATTTCGAAACGAATTTTCGTTGCACAGCATATTGTTGATCACAAAATCGAATAATTATTCCCACTTTTCAACGTTACTAATTATTTTATGAAACTCGAGCAAAATGGTAAAATTTCAGTCAATATTATTGTTTCCTTCGCGAAAAAAAAAATTCGATTAAAAATACAACAAACAAAATTTAGAATGTACAAGAACAAATTTATTTTTCCCGCACTGGGATAATAATTTGATGGAAGAGAAAAAGTATTTTTTTTTCCTAGCTTTTTTCGACATCTGGAAAGCTGTGAAAGTTACCGGTCCTGTGCAAAAGAAAACTTTTAGAAATTTTGTAATTTTCCATAATGGATCGAACTTGCATTGAATCTCCTCGGACTTCTGCACACCAATCGAGAATCTTGTAAATGTCACAGTGGTCCGGATAGCTCATATACCCCCAGCTCTGCTCGATGAATTTTCAGGTCTTCTTCACGAAGAAGACCTAAAATTCATTTTTTTGGGAGCGTAAAAGTCAAACACATGCGACAATGTCGGGTGTGCGGACTTTGAAAAAATTCTCTTCCAAGTTTGGTGCCATTTGCCTAAAAATGCGGTAAGGAAAATTCTCCAGACTTCTGAAATGTTGGAAAAAAAAAAAAAAAAAAAACCACCTGAACAATAAAATAAATACCTGAATGCTCGTTGGTGTACATGTGCATATATACACATGTACGTAAATGTAGAATCGATAACGCATAGGTGAGCTCAACCGATGAGCAATGTTTCGTCATCGACGAAATGATACTCGGGTATGTCAAGATTTCTTGGGGCAGGTCCTTTGCGGATTCGTCCCGCCCCGTCGTAGTGAGATCCGTGACATGGACAGTAAAATCCTCCTTGTATCATACCAGCATTGGGTATTGGTACACAACCGAGATGAGTGCATATACCGATAACTACGAGCCACTCGGGTCGCTGAACTCTCGCCTCGTCCGCTTCGGGATCTCTGAGCTCCGTCACGTCGGTGGTCCTTTCCCGATCTATTGTCTCCTGTGATCTGTAACGACCCGACGTTTATTGCACGATAAGTCATTTTTTTATATGCGATTATTATTTTTGTTATTATTATTATTATTATTATTATCATGGGCTCCAACGACGTAATCGCGTTTCTGTCGAGTTCTTTTTCTGCATATAAAAGGTTCGGAGGGCAAGATATGCGATAGAAATGGCAAAAAATGTGACACTAAAGTCGTTGCAACGTTCCACCAACGAAATGCACTGTTGTTTTCGTTAAGCTTTGATAGCGAGCAACTGACATTTCCTGTTAATTGATTGGACAGATTGGACGGGCGGAAAAAGTTTTCTGAACCAAAAAAGAATACCAACGAGAAGTTTTCATTTTTCTTTTTTTTTCGATAGCTATCGTGGATTTTGTTCCAGCAACGTTGCCAACTTCCAGCATATGTCATAAAAAAAATGTATATAATCCTACAGATGGTGATAGGAGTCTATCGAAAGACGGTTACTATTTTTTTAATATCCACTTACGAGTTCTTAAAGTGCGTACGAGTACACTGAGTATCTATATTTGTCATGAACTCTATAATTATTGCACTATACCGCTATGGTAAACAAAATTATTAACTTTGAGGATTCATAGAATGGGCGGGATGTAAATGGTTTTTTTCTTCGTTTTTTTTTTTTTTGGTTTTGTTACCTGTGATAAACGAAAACCGGCTTGCCTCGCCATTTAGCAACGACAACCTTGCCCTCGGGCACCGTTGTGAGCTTCAATTCCGTCTGAGCTACAGCCAAAACGTCACGGGACGGCGCCATGTACATGACGCACTGTACTATGCAAGATTTATAGCCGTACAGGCCCACGATACCGCTAACTGCGTCAATTCAATTAATTATCGATCGAATAAATTGGCAAATACGGTGTTCAATTAAATCGTGCTTTTATGAATAATACGAGTGAGCTTTATCAACTCGCACGATACAAAGGGAATGGATGGACATCGAAGTAAAAGAAAAAAAAAAAAAAAAAACTATTGATGAGCCAATGAGGAATGCGATAAAGGAACGTGCAAAAAATTTATATTTGTTATTTTTTAATCATATTTCGACAAAAGCATGCACGAAAGTTCTTTAAACTTTTTATTTTTTTCCAAATATTATGTGAATTATACGTGTGTGATGAAAATTTATATCTAATGATTCATTCAAATGAAATATAAATGTACGTATATTTTCGCATATGATTTTTTTTTTTCATCGGGATCATTGTTATTATGATGCATAAAAATTGAATTTAAAAAATTCTCACTTAAAAAAAAAACGACGAGTATATATGCATCTTCTTTCTCTCCAATTGATTGAGTCCTCATTTAGTTCTTACCAATAGTTTTTCCACTAGTATGTTTAATTTTCTTTAATTTTCTTTACGGGAGGGTACCGAGTTAAATAAATTCATTAATATTGTTTAGTCAGAGAAATATTTTCGACACGAGACAAATTACTAATTATAAAAAATAAAAAAAATTGAATCAATTGATCTATTATGGTTATTTTTTGTAAGATTGGTTCAAAGCATATAAGACGATTTTTTAAAAAAATGTTTATCATTGAGTAGACTCACCGAGAGGTGTTGCATACATGAAAGCCTTGCGTTCCTCCGAACTACAATTTGCCGGTACGTTGGCATTTTTGACATTGTCCTTTCGATACTCGTCGAAATTCGGCGGTGGCAGGTCCGTGTGAGCTGATCTGTTCGAATTGATGAATTCTGAGAGAAAAATATATTCTACGGGGTCATGATACAATTAATTTTTTTTCATACAGGATCAATTTTTCATCGATTCGTGCAAGACTGATTTTTTTTTTAATGAAAAAACTCACCGAGTCTCCGATCGATGTGCGTCAATGGTGAAAATTTATCGAGCTGGCTCGCGGGACCAAGTCTCAAGAGCTTTTCCAATATTCCAAAGCGAAACATCGCTTGACCGTGGCTCTCGGATAATTGAGGAATCACGCGATATTGCAGACTCGATCCAGACTCCTTTACATACGTCAAATTGTCATAATTATCATTATCATTATTATTTTCGTGAGGGGTGATCCATTTTTTTTTATCGCAAAACAAAAGGCTGTCGATCTTCGAAATGTCATTCGTTATTTTATTCGGTATAGTTTTCTACATTTCGATATTCGAATTAAAAAATTAATCAATAAACCCTATATAGGCTAGAGAAATAAATGCATAAATCTAAATACGTCACGATTTTCATTACACCCGGTGAAACGATTGATTATCCTTAAATACTGCTCGACGAATATCTGCGGTGCGAATAATCCTCGTGTTCGTTTATCCAAATATCGAAATTTCTCTCGTACAATTCCTGCGGACAAATTTCCGAATCGTCGCAAGTGCTCCTTGAGCCGCAACGTTTCTTAATAGCGTGAACGCAAAATTCGATCGAGAGAACGAAAAATCCTATCAGCGTACCCGCTCCCAAAATTAAAAACATTCCCTGTGTATCGTCGAGTGCCAATTGACGCTCTTCCACGGAGACTCGTTGAAGCTTTAAACCCTGGGATACCTTGGTGATAAGTAAAATGAATGTTATTTTTATCAATGAACCCTTTGCGATCTCGGGCGAAAAAAAATATTTCGTACAATGTTTGCGCTTATAGGCAGGTCAGTTAATTTTCATTGTTTTTATCATTATTTGTTAAATTATTCTCAATTATTGTTGCGTTATTTGTGAATTTTATTTAACTTTATTTTTTCAAATTTTACCGATAGAAATTTCCCCGATGACGATCTCTGCACGTCCCACTCAATGTCCCGAATGATTTTTTGCGAAAGACCCGATTGCCGAGCACGAATGATCACTTTGTTAAAGGTCTCGGTATAAATCGATTCGATCGGCAAAACAATTGTGACCCCGTAATGTACGAAACACTCGTTGCTTATGTGCATCAGTGATCTCTTCGTTGACCAACTAGATTTATGATAAAAGAACTTGACGTATATTCGCAATCTCGAAGTACTCGAATTGTGGGGAAAATCGATCGCAACCGATTGGTTAATCGTCAATATCGAATTAGTATAAGTCATAAATCATTTTATTATTTTTCAAATAATAAAAAATGACTTATTTGAAACGAATTGGTGAATGTTTTGTTAATGAATTCTTTATTAAATCATTTTTACTTGATAAATCATAAAAATTAATGATTTTATAACGATCTCATTAATATTTCTCGATGACACTCCTTCAATTTAATTTTCAATCGACGAGTTTTGTACGGGCTCTTATTTTCTCGATAAGTTTATCCAAATAAATGAATAAATTTCACAAAATAATTCTATGCGTGCGTGAATGATTTAAAATCGATTTTTTTTTTTTAAAGTTTCAATTCATTAATGGGTATAGAAATTCGTAATTACTTGGGTGAGAACTCCGCCTGAACGATGTATTCGAGGAGAATTTTAGAACCGAGAAAAGCGTAAGGCCAGAAGTAAGCTCGACTCGCATTTCTGACGCCCTCCTTCACGGTAGGCACGTATTCGAGATTTTTCAACAACTTGATCGCCAGTGGATCGTTGATCGTCGTGTAATTGAACCATCTCTCCCATCCATCGTGATCTGGTATCATCAAGCAGAATTGTTGGGTTTAAGGAGGCCAGGTGTTATGATACGGATCAAAATATTATTATTTTTCGTTACAATAAAAGATATTTTATAACATTTTTATTATTGTTAAATAGCAGAGAGAGATTAGCCGTGAACCAGAGAATTTAAATTTAAATTAGACAAAAAATTCAAATTTCTCAATTCGAATATTGTACTAGTAATTTTCAATGCCAAAGATGTATGAGAAATTCATAAAGATGTCATTCTTCCTGTCAGATATTGAGATCGACACGATCAAATTAAAATACCAATTGTATTTTGCATATATAAAATTGAAACACAAACGAATAAAAAAAATTGAAAACAAATTTTTTCTGACTTCCTCAACAATATCTTTTCTGCATTATTATTATTATATATAAAAATCAAATATTTTTAGCATCTTTAATAAATGTGATTTTTTGAACATGTTCTCAATTTTCCATCGAATCCAAATTTTCCGACTGTACTGGTAAAACACATCATTGAAATTCATTCACGATGCAACGACGAGAGTGCTACGTCAATTTTTTCATTTTTAAGTTTATTCTCAATGTCTTTTTTTTATCCGTCAATTTAACAGGGAGGGGCACTTTACCAAGTGTTGCAATTTGATAGCGATTTCTGAGTAACTGATCGGCGGTCTCCATCGCGATAGGATAAACGGGCACCGTGATGAAGGCCATGATCGATCCGGTGTAACAAGACGTTATTATAATCGTGAAGACCCAATACATTCCTGGATCAAATATAATAATAATAACAATATTATTATAGTGTATAACACGTGGTATACAGCCTTGACGAGAGTTATTTCCGATCAGTGTATCAACACAAGCGTCGCGATGCACTTCATTAACTTTGCAGTAACGAGATATGAGTTTCACTACAGTGGTATACAGCTAACAATATAATCGTATATGCGTGTTAGCGCGTGTGTGTATCTTTTCATGGATGAGTAATAATACCAATGAGAATCGACGTGAAGTTTTGTCCAAGGCCGGAATTCAACATTGGATTTTTCACGTAAAAGCTGTTGGTGAAGGTGCTGAAGACGTACCAGAACATCGAGTTTAGATTACTCGGTTTGGTTAACAGGGACCTGAGGCTGTAACGACTGTTGATCGATAATGGTATGATGGCAATCATGTAAACCGCACAAAGGAGCAGCCAAACGGACAACTGAAATGGTCCCATTACCGCTCGATATCTAAACGAGACGAATGAATCGAAATCATTTACCCTCCCATTCTTCGTATTATTTTTTGCATATATTTTTCGGTGGTCTCTAATCGAGTACAGACCGATTGGACTTGGTTCTGGTGAATTATTCGAATAATTATGATGCTTCATAGGGAAAACATATGAGTCTGAAGGTGTTAATTGATCGATTTAGTATTTTTTTTCTTGCTGTGTATAAGTACTTTGGCAGTGCTGTAGAAGCCAACGAGATGAAAGATGCACAATCCTGCATGTAAGCGATCGGAGAATCGAATTCGGTGACGATTTCCGTAGATTTGTAAATACCACCGATCGCAGCTGCGGCGATACCGAGTTTAACGTCATTCATGGCAGCGGTATTTGGACTGGAAGATTAATAATTTGAATATCACGAGAATTTCGGGGTTCGATTCTCGATTTATATAGAGACCTCAGTGTCGGCGATGTTGAATCGCGAAATTCGGCAGTGAAATTCAACACTTCACCCAATAGTCTGACAATACGAACGTCTATACCGTCCCATGTTGTATCGTCACTTTTCGGTACATTCCTGAAGGGGAGATTTTTTTTTTTTTTTTCAATGCCATTCATCGACGATATGTTTGATCAAAGAAACTTTAGTAACAAATTCCAGGTCAATCGTTTTAGCCCCAGATATGTCGGATTAATGATGCAAATTTTTTTCGAATTAATTTGTTAATGGTAAAATGGGAAATTTGTAATTTCTTTTCGGAAAGAAAAGAAATTGTATATTTTTTTCTGCTTCGAGTACTGTATTCGATCTCGATGTAATTTATGGCAACGTTTATAAAATTCATGATGAAACAGTTGGAAAAAAAAAATTATCCAAAAGACATGAGACCGAGGTCCTTTAGGAGGATATTTATGTCTATATAAAACTGATCGGTGCATGAGCTTGTAATTTTTTAGACGTAATCGATCGTTTGGCTCCCCGAAAGGATCATTTATTTGAATTTCATATGATACTTGATATACGATTGGCCTGATTTCACACCCCTAAAGTTTCCTTGATTTTAATTAATTTTCTTTCTTTTTCTAATCGATATGACTTTCGTATAGTGAAGGGAGGTTTGAGAGCAACTGATATCAAAATACGATGCCCCTTAAAACCATCGTTCAATTTCTCCGGGAATAAGTTTATCTCAGATTTCGTTAAGGAATCGTTTATCCAAGATGTCAATAAAAAAGGTGCACTCGTCCCGCTACCGTCGGTATAAAGTTTGTGAGTATACAACAGGTAAGATCCTTCCTGTGGATATTAACAAGATTTCATGATTCCTTCTTGCGATAAAGCCCGAGAGAAAATTGTCGATTTTGAAAAAAATAAAACTTTAAATATTTTTCATGCTATTATTATTCTCATTACGGATTATTGGAAAGTCACAGTTTGGTCAGTATTTTGTAAAATATCGACAGAATCGACATTCTAATTTTTTACTCAGTTTAGTTTTAGCTGTACATCATTTACAGTTTCGACCAGAAGTCACACAACAAAATTTTTCGCATTTTTTTGGTGAAAAATTGTTTAAAAATTTGTAATTAATAACTTGAGATCGGTATGAAAAAAAAAATAGTGTTGTTTCAAAAAGATCAAAGGTTTGTTTGTTGATTCAAAAAGATCAATTAAAAAATTAAAATTAAATTACGCCAAAAATGCACGTGCCTTTGTTCTTCGACTCATGCTATGAGTAATAACGAGCAAATTAACGTAAAATCTTGAAGCGTGACTCCTCAAAAAATCCTCGACGGTCCATGGTGTTGATTCCGAAATAATCAATATTTTATTTCTCGTATCTCTCGTAATTATTTTATCGATGGTGAAAATATTATCCAAGAAAATCATGTGATTGCAACACTTGTCTCTTCGTTGATAACGAAAATTTCGCAAATTCGTAAAATTCTCATTGCCCCTGATGAAATACGAGACGGATGGAAAATTTTTGTAAAAATCAGAAAATACAATGGACCGATGAGAGTCAAATTTTTCATCGTGATAAATCAGAATATCGCAGCCCTCGAAATAATCATTCGTTATCTGATAAATCAGTCGTGCAAGACTCCTCGCTCTCGCGTACAAATCTTTCAATTCCATCGCATTATCAGAATTTTTATTATCAATCAAGCTATTTTTATTCAAAATTTCGTCACACGAGACTCGATTAATTAAAATCACAAAAAGCAACGAGTGCGATATCGCTGTAACTATGACTCTAAACATTGTTTTATCTTATCGTATTTTTTTATTTATTTGTTCTTAACGTGCAAATATTATATTTCTTGTTAAATTTTTTCAAGTACACGCGATTCGATACTGACGATGGATCGATAAATGATGCAGCCTTTATAGAGTCTCCGTCGAGGAAGGTCACAATGAAAATTTCATATTTATTGGTGATTAGTGGAGGGACAATGTCAATCGTAAATATAACAAAGGCTCTGCGCTCTGCAATCAAGTTCGATTGCATTCATGCAGTCGTTATGCTGCTGGTTGTTTCGCACCCTGTATCGCGGGGAGCATCGATGTTTCACGAATTCGTCACTGCAGGCTGGTGGCGCTGCTCTACAGCGAGCGAAAACTACGGAGACCACGAACGGAGGCGGAGGAAAAGCCAGCTGAGCCAGCCACAAAACGAGAAAAAATTTGTTGACATATAATCCACGGTGCAAAAATGGCTTCAGCGATGGTATCGATGATCGCCGACGAGAAGCAATTACCAGAAAAGCCAGTTGACAGAGAGAAGGTATTTCATTTTTATACACATTCATCATTTATTACGAATCAAATTTTAACATTGCATAGCAAATACGCGCATCGACGACGCTCCGTGATTGACATAACCTCAAAAGTCGAGCTTCTGTTTCGGTGAAAAAAAATTAAGACAAAAACTATCCTGTATTTGAAAAATTGTTATCCCCGTTTTTGCTTTTAAAATTATTACTCGTGCGTCAACTGAGAAGATTCTCGAGTCACATTACTTGTCGGAGTAATCGAGGATGCGTCGGCCGACCGACGATTCGACTCTATTGTTTTGAAATCTGTTTATTGTAAAATCTGAAAAAATTCAAGTATCCTCCGAGATGCATCGAGCTCGAACAGCGGAAATGCAATAAAATTATTATTACAGCGTCGTTGAGAAAAATTTTACCGTCATCAAGGAAGGTGAACAAATTAAAATTATCTCTTTGCTCCGAGCGTAGTCGTATCTCGAAGCAATATTTGGCAATTTTCTTAAATTCTATCCGACGAGTAGTCTGAAAAATGAATTGTTCGAAAGTAGGCCGCTCGCGCGGTCTCCGGGAGGATATTCCTATGAAACCGACGAGCGAAAGGCCTTGAAATTTTAAAAGTACAATTTCGAGTCTCGCCGGTAAAGTATACAATAAATTCATTATTTTCCCCAATTGTCTTTTTATCAAAGTCGGCGTACCCTCGATCATGAAATTTACTACAAATCTATTGTAACGGCGAGAGTAAGAAATATATTTTCCCGCACCCGACGGATAAAAAATATCCGATGATAATGCTCGCCGATCGACGAGGGAACAAATATTTTTCTACGTTCTCTGGATTTTGTCGAAACGACGTAGATAGAAAAAAAAAAAAAAACAATAATTTCCAACAGACCTGTCCTCTGCTGCTTCGCGTCTTTTGCAATACCGGTCGTCATCACAATATCATGGATTACAGCAGAGGAAACGTTCCCTCCAACGAATTACAGATTTATACATGGTAAATAAACCTTGTATAGAGTTACATCCGGGCGTTACGTTGAAAAAAACCATTCGCATTTATAATATATTTATCATTAATTGTTTCATAAAAGTCTTTTACATGAAACTTGAAACTATTTTTATCCGCGCGGATCAAAGGATTATCATACTCGCGCATTGCATGATAAAAATGTTGAAATTGTTACTTTTAATGAAATTTTTGAGTCTTTTTCACGCGACATAGCGGAAAAAAATATTAATTTACATTATGGAATACAGAGTCAAAGTTATAACGGTAAAAAAAAATAGCGCAGGGTAACTTTTGTGAAATGATTAGTGGTAAAAAAAGAAAAAAAATAAACCAAGAATGCATTTTTTTTTTCAAACTAACCGACGGATGCGCGTCGCTGCATTGACATTAGAATTCCATGGTATTTCGATATTCGAGGTATTTCGAGGGTAAAATTTTTAGGATGGACGCTACTCTGAGAGAAATTACGGGTCTGGTGAAAGAAGTTAATCCGGACGCTCGTAACAAGGGAACGTATTTTGACTTTTCTCTGGTAACGCCGGAGATGAGAAACGCCGGTTATAGAATGCGCGAAATCGGTGTCACGTGCTCGGGGCAAAAAGGAGCGGACGATAATAAAACGCTGTCTCAGGCGAGGTAATTTTTTTATCATCCCACGATAATTTTATAAATTATCGTTCCCTTCGCGCCCCCCATAGGTCTTCTCGTCGCTTCGAATTTCTAATAATGAGATTTTCTCATTCGCGACAATCGTAGATTCACGATAGGGGACTACTTGGACATTTCCATAACGCCGCCGAATCGTATGATGCAACCGGCGATAAGAAGAGGCGGTCTCAGACAATATTGATCGTACTCGCTATCGTCAAATTCTATACTATTACTTTCTACGAATTTATAATTATGTATTATTGTGCGAATAAAAGATTGATAAAACGAGCAAATCTGGCAATACTGAAAATTTATACTCTCGAATATTCTATAAAGTTTTTGTAAATAGATGTATAGGATGCGACGCAGCGTTCGGGCAAGGAAAAAAAGCTTTGAACAATACGAAACAGAGTCGGTGGGTAAAAAAAAAAAAAAAAAATCAGGTTTCCCTCGGTTTAATATATTTTAAGAGACGGTCGATCGGAGAAGCATGCAAAATTTCCGGATCGAGAGTCAAGGAATGCCCGAAGACATTACCCGGAAGCCTTTGGGGTTTCCATTAACTTTTGCTCCTAAAATTCCCGATCTTTTGTTTTTCCATTATTTTTGGTTGAGCTTATAGGCGAATTCCATGAGTAATCGGACATGCTGAATATGTATAAAGAATCGAGGCCTGATGGAAAAGGAATTTTTTAATGAAAAATTCTTTCGATCCACGACCGAGAAAAGCCCTCCGACTTGCTTTTACCATCGGTCCTGAAATTTTCGACGTTTTTATATTTATTTTATTATTTTTTGCTGGAAATAGGCGCATGGATCACAAAAATGATCGAGTATATTGTCCATTACGGTATATATATATAGGATCGAAGCCGAGGTAACAGATTTTTGGAAAAAAAAAAATTAATCCTCTTCCCGAGCCTCTCGATTCGAGTTGCGTACGTGTCCGATTACTTTTTGCGAAGTCGTCGCACCTAACGGCTTGTCTCATTCGTTTCTCTATTTTCTCGTAAAGGATTTACATTTCGGCAAAAAAAAGAGCGTCGCATTCTCTTTGTCTTTAAAAACTACAGAGCGGAAGATGATACTCTTCTTTTTTCCGAAATATCCAGTCGCGTTAACGGGAAGAAAATGGGGGAAACGGCAGATTCAACTTGGCACGTTCGTGCGCACGCAACTTTAACAAAAGTTGAAAAATTTCAACTTTCTCGGCGGCGACTATAGGGTATATATGTACGGTAGCGGGGCAGTCCACGATATGAGTTTAAAAAAATATTAATTGAATCATCGGTGATGGTGTATTCGATTCCCAATGAATACTATAATTGATTTAATAATTGTTTTTCATTAATTGAAATAAATTGTCAAAGTGGAGACCTCTCATTTTTCGTTGTATCAACACTGGCCAAATCCGTCAACGGCTTTTGATTGTTTTTTTTTTTTTTTTTTTTTTTTTTTTTTTTTTTTTTTTCAATAAAATTAACGCTATCGACGCTCATAAGCTGACGACTGACGACTTGATAAAGACAATTTTGAGTTTGTCTTCGGCACAGTTATTAGGCTAGTTCTTATTTTTTTCTGACGCAAACTTTTGAAAATTGTTTTCAAAAGTTTACGGTTATGGACCTCGTTGCGGACCATCCTTTAACCTTTAGTGTCAGAGGCTCCACGCTTTTTTACCGACGGTCTCCTCTCTTCTTCCTCTCTCTGTCTGTTTGGTACCGGAGCTCGCTAGATGCCAGCACTTGGACCGATGTGTAGCGATACGCGCTTCGCGGATTAGCCGCGAAAGGCGCCATCGACCGGGGCGTACCATCGCGCGTAGATTCAAAAACGTATATGAAGAGCAGAAATTTTGATTGAGAGGGGATTAAACTTTTGATTAAAATTTGAATTCCGCGCTTCTGATGCACGGAAAGCGTTACAGATGTAGTCGTAAGTCGTAACACCTCGGGGTCATGTATATTATTTGTCGAATGAAAAAAGAATAGTGCATATGCGCCCTACCATGCTTTTGACCACCTGAGTAAAGAAAGTCAGATAACTTCGCGTCGACGCTCCGCGCTAGCTGATATAAAAAATGTACGAGCGTTGAAGATCTTCCTATCGGTCTCTGCTGATTTGCTGCGATGATCGAAGTGAGAAAAACATTTTTACGTTGAGATTTGGGTAAAAAATATATATCTTTTCAACCAATATTGCATTTTGGTTTTTTTTTTTAAATTAATAATTATTTTGCCCTCGAAATTGTTGGATCACAGTGTCGATTGGTTTTGTAGTTCGTCTTTACGAAAAAAAACCCAGGAGTAACGAAATTTTTTTTTTTTTTTTTTTCATTTTTCCCTCGTTCAAATGTATACCAGCCTTTGAATAGCACCGCCATCGTCCGGTGCCGTGCAAAACCATCCAAACATTGACATTGACGCTTGACGGATTTTCGGGATTCTGTCCGTTCGGGACTGTATGCCGATAAGCAAGAGTGCTCACTTTCTGGAAAATAAAAAAACTTTATATACCACAAGCGTCTCTTGCTATACGAGGAATCTTCTTTTCCAATTTGCGATAATGAGACAATGCTCCTTGTATTCAGAATCGACTCTTTATCCAACTAAGAAAACTCAGAAAACTATCGACAAAAGTATATCCCGAATAATTCGTGTTGCAGGAAAAAATCTTTAGATGTCTCCGTGCTCTGCTTGACTCAAATATTCAAAAGATACGTTTCCATTGATGTATATAGTTTTCCGTAATAAAGGAAACCCCCTGTCATTTATAAGCTCAATCTCATCGGCTACGAGACTATATATGTTATATATACGAGTCAACATGAATTCATAACGATTTTCATGACGCAATTTATCGTGTTTGGGTAGATCGATGAACAAACATTACAACTCCCTTCGCCTCAGCTCGGTCGCTGACTTTGCAACTTTAATTTCACGAAAGTCAGCTCATTCGTATTTTAAGTATACCGAGAGCACGAAAGTATATCGTTGAATAATCTTCAAGGCGGTTGTTAGGACGTCAGGGTATAACAATGTATATCGAGATGGGGAGAGGGTAACCGCAATCACCCGGGGCTATTTTAAAGACACTTTTACTTTAATTATACCAAAAGCGTTTTTACCCTCTCTCTCTCTCTCAACCACCGAGATTTCTCGCAACCTCTTCCCAAAGGCTCTCGCGGGTGGCGCGATGTTACGATATTATGATATTACGAAGCATCACAGGATAGTACAGGCACATCAGGTATACGCCTACGAAATTTTCCAAACTTTGAGAAAGTTTCAACGGCGTCGAATCTTCCAGTGTTCTTCTTCCTCCTCCCAGCCCCTAAACGAAAAACTCATACCTAAAGTGTGCTGCGTATTAAGTATATGCTGGGAGCAGGCGCCTTGTAAACTTCGTAATGCGATTCACGAATGTTCAATTATCCATGATAAGGAAATTAGCAATGATGCTCCACAAATAGAAGAAAAAAAATGGCAGCTACCCCATTGAACGAATTTTGGATCAGCAAAAGTGTCCTGCGTATGGAATCTGAGCGATATAATTGTTCAGACCCACTGCTGGCGCCTTGTCAGATCCAAGGGCTTTTCAAACTCGATATAGTGACAAGGTCGATGAGTCGACGAGGGTCTTGAGAAATACCAGAGAGCCATAATATGTTTAGAATTTTATGACGCTTCGAGCGTCAAGAGATTTCGTTCTTGCACTCGCTCATACAAGGTGTTCCCCAAAATAGCAAGAAAAAACTGAAACCCTTTGTTCAAAAGAAAAGAGATATTCCCCTTCTTCAAACTAAAAAGTGTCAATCCCTTCGTGCTCCTTGAAAATGTCAGGTTACTTCTGCGCAAAAATGTACAACCGGATAGCAGCCAATTTCCACACGACCCGCCGTATCACTAAATATTAAGTCATCGTTTATATACAGTTTTTTGAAATATAATATTATTTCTCATTTCACAAAACAGTCGTCATTTATTCATCGTTATTCATTTAACCATCAGTGCTGTATCAAGATTGCGTTACTCTTTATACGCGGACAATAATTTATGCAAGTATTCCGGTATTGTGGTGCGTGGATATAAATAAGATATCAGATGACAGGAATTGTTCGAAGACTTGGACTTTTCGATTTGAAATTTTTTTTTTTTTTTACGGAAAATCATAAAGATTCATTGGGATGGGAAAATATTCTTTCGCGTCTATAGTCAGAAGCTGTGAATGAAGTATAGAGCGTGAAAATTTCGCGGGGATGCGAGAGATTGGGGGACGAGTAAGGTCATGCAACCCCGGACGCACCGAGCCTCGAAAAAAAAAAAAAAAAAAAAAATTCAGCTCCGTAATCAGTAATCAAATTTATTAGTTTCTATTGTCTTGAGAGGGCCTGGATGCTTCTGGCTGGCTGTGGAAATTCTTTTCCGATTTTATGGCGTGGAAAGACGATATAATAAGGAGATCGAGGGCAAGAGCAAGAGGTAGAGAGGAGAGCGAGAGAGCTAAGAGCACCCTCCCAAGACGGCCGAGAGGAACTGCGAGTAACGAGGGAATAAGAATGGCTATACGTACAGGGGATGAGTTTTCTTGGTGCACGTTTCGAGGATCGCTGGTTCACTCGGAGGAAAAGGGAGAAAGAGAGAGAGAGAGAGAGAGAGAGAGAGAGCCAAGATTTACTGGACCCACTAGTGGCCGCTAACTTTCCAAGGGGAAAGCCGGGTTGCCCTGTGCTCGCCTTTGCGAAAAACATTAAACCGATATAATATGCCCGGAGCAAAACGACTTAACGGTATCGCGCATTCATTGGTGCGTTTGGATAACGAAGACCAAAATTTCATCAAATTTAACGACGCAAGAAAGTTCCGCCCTTGGTTTTAAATTCAAAATGAGGAGCTCAATGTTTCGCATGTTTTTTTTTTCTCATAGGTAATCAGTTCATTTGTGTCCAAAATTACAATTAAAAAATCTATCTATCTGGCGTCAAATTTTTTAGACGTGGGGAAATTGGGGAGGTGTGATCATGTTGAAAGTTTGACCAATTGTCAGTGAAATTATAAAAAGAAATGTCCGGTATATCTTACAGTAATAAAGTATATGTACTTTTATTATCTTTGGATATACTTCGCGGATGCAGAGCATGCGAAAATTTCGTGGCTGACCAATATTATATTTACTGTACTTAGATTCCAGTAGATCTAACGGAGATCCAAGTAGGTCTAACTAAGATCTATAGATAGATCTCAGATTTTCCAAAATTTATATCTACGTAGATGGAAAAAATAACTATACATATAGATCTAAACTAATTTTTTTCCCCGGGATTCAACTATAATGCAAGCTTTCATGCATTTGCGCCTTAGAACAAAGTATAGTCTTTCTTAAATTTTTAAAAAAAGCAATCAACTTTTATCTAAATTTCGTCCCGTTTAACCTTTTTTTTGACAAATCTCCATTTTTTTCAAAAACCTTGGTGCAATTCTCATTTTAAAATAATGGGCATGTTTCGCATTATTTCACGTTATTCATAAATCTCTCTCTGCACCATCTGGGCTGTATAAGGTCGAGCCTTCGTATAATCTATATATATATAATATATATATATGCAACGAGAAAACGTATTAAAATATTGCACCAATAATTCTGTGTACGCTCGACGTCACCGGGGCCTCGGCCACTCGCGTTATCGATTTCGGGTTATAGGTGACAAGAAATCTGTTGACTCAGGAATGTAGGGGAGAGCCTGCAATAAAAATAAATATCGACGCGCACACGTCGATTCGTTCTGCGTGTGTGTGTGTGTGTGTGTGTGTATGTGTGTGTGTTCGTAAAGAAGTTGCGCTACGTGGACGCTTGGTAAAAAAAAACAGTAGGAAGAAAAAAAAAGAAAAGTATGGAGACAAGGCGCCGGAGGAAAAGAAAGCAAAAAAAAAAAAGAGCGATGTGAGAGGGTAACACCGGGTACGAAGGGGTGAACAGCGAGGGCGTGCAACGTCGTATCGAAGCTCCATACTACATCCTTCCCGCCCATAACGATATATATAAAAGTGACATATTTTCGAATAAGGAATATCTATATTTTTTTTTTTTTTTTCGTTCTCGTATCACCGTGCATCCGAACGAGCGATATAAACTCACGGAAATGCGACGTTTTTGTTTCGAATACTCCAATATACATCCACATACAACGTACGAAATTTCTTTCTATTCGTGAATTGCGCTTAAAAAAAAATTAGCTATATGGAAACAAAATTCACGATATGCTCTGAAATAACTTTCAATCTTTTTCGTTCGATCACTCTGACGTTATTGCATTTTTTTAATTAAATTACAATTTCATCGGTACACCAGGAGAAGTAAGGCGTCGCAGAATTAATTAAATCTGCGATTTCCGATGACGAAGTAAATATTTAGTTGATTCAACTGAGGCCTCAACGAACTAACCAGGTAAATATGTATAGTTGATTCAATCATCATTCGGTCGATTCAATAAAGCTCTTGGTTGAATCAAATAAATATTTAGTTCTCGCCATTCACGAGTGTATATAGATACATGTGATTTTGGAACACCACCTTTCTCGAAGCAGGGGACAAAATGGATTCGTTCGATGGAACTTTTCGCTGAAACAAAATTCATAAGTATCTAACTGATTGGAAAACATGCTGAAGATTTCGTATAGCTAATGAAATGAAATAAATGTGAATTTTTAACGCTTTCACAAACATAATCAAAGTACGGAAAAGAATTGCACTATAGTCGCAATATTCTAACGGTTATTATGAAATTTTTAGAAAAAATTCTCAAATTTCATTTTAATTATCTAAATTACTCATTTTGTCCCATGTATTCGATTATATATATGAGATCAATGATTCAGAAATTGATTCAACAACAATAAAAATTTACAGTTTCGATTAAATCGAAATTTCTAAATTTCTCAATTAACAATATATATATTAATATCCGATGAAAAATGATGGAAGGATAGGCCAAAAAATTGGAAAAAAAAAAAAAAAAAACGGAACGGCCTTTAGTGAGTTTGGGATTATAGTGTTGGAACTCTGCTTCTCAAGATGTCGCAAGAGCCATTATAGCCCCGCTGGGCTCTTTATATCATATTTTTTTTTTTCTCGCCCCGCGATCTTTTCCATTCATTCTCCCCTCTCTCGTTCTCTCGCCTATACGATCGGTAAAGCATCATCGGCACCGTTGCGGAATACCAAAACGATATACAACAGAACGGAATACATAATGCCACTTTTTATACATGTACAACAGTCAAAATGACATATATATATATATATATACATACACATGTACGTTACAACGTCGTAAAGCAACGTGGAAAAGTGTCGCAGTAAAATCGGCAAAGTTTTTCCTTGGGATTTTCCTTCGGATGGGGCGGGGGGCAGATGAAATATACTTACTATCCCAATCGTTCTTGTTTCTTTTTTCTTGCCCCCGCGACGAGTCTTCGCGCTCCCGATCTTTGCAGTTTCGTATACGTTACGTATGTATGTCTCTTCGGCGCTCTCCAGAACGAAAAGATAAAGAGTGTTGAACTCTGTGCGGTTCGTTTCTCTCTCGGAGATCGTCGGAGAGAAGAAATGGTACGTATAGAGGGTGTATATCGTGCGAGGGTGAAGTATGGTATATGCCTTTTGGCCTCTCTCTCTCTCTCTCTCTCTCTCTCTCTCTCTCTCTCTTTCTCTTCGCAAGTGCCCCGGAAACACTCCCTTACCGACTACATCCGGGGATCCATTACCGAGTTCCGCTGTCCAACCATCCATAGCACCGAACCAAAGATTTGTGTGTGTATCTCACTTTGCACTGCTTTCTTTTAGCCTCCTGAGAAAAAAAGAAGGGAACACTCGTGTTCAAATATTTTACTATAACGACGAATCGAATGATTCCAATAACCGGTGCGATAGATCGATTGTGAAAATGAAAATAATGTCGCTGCAATGAAAAAGCTCGCCAGGGACATTTTTCTTACGTAAAAATCCCATTATTGATGATTTTTTTTTCTCACATTTTATCAGCATCGAGTAAATGGACACAGGTAGATGATTAACAACGTGTCCTCTTTGCACAATTCTCGCGCTATAGATTTTCCGGGCATTGTCGGTTATCCAACTTTTGTCAATTGACAATGAAAAGTGCCATGCGATAATTGCATTGGCTGAATTATCCTTTTTTTTCGGATTGAATGGCCCGGTAAATTTTCTCAAAGTTTTAAATATCTCGGTTGATTGAAAATGGAACTCTAATTTTTGATATGTATCGCTATCCGTCTACTTCACACGCTTTTGACTGATAAATTTTCCTCACAGTCTCGATTCATCGCGAGGAAGCTCGAAGACTAATTCTCTTTTCGTTGCGTATATTATATTGCGAGAGAAGATATCATAATGCTCGATATTTTTCGTCCACAAGATCGAAAGAACGTGGTTCTATTTCAAAATGTGAAGCTTTGCCGGCTTTTGTTAAACGTGAATACTTGGATTTGAGAGGGAACTCATCCTGACGAACCCTTGATTTATCTTGCTTCACATTTAATGTGGCAAACAAATGAGAAAGCATGAGAGAGAGAGAGAGCAAAAAATATCTCACGTTTCATTGCAAAAGGAATGAAAGAAGACGAAGAGAATCAGAACGTCAGTTGTCTCGCTCGTCACTCGACTCTACACCGCCAAAAATTCTCAACCACTTCGCATCCCCTGATTTTTTCTGTCCCCCCCCCCCCCCCCCCTCTCTCTCTTTCTCTCTCTCTTTCTCTCCCTCGCCACAGACGTAATTCGATTTCACGCCCAAGAAAGTGTATTCCTTTCGTTCGATCGCGACACCGACAGCTGGTGAATATGAAGATATTTTTTTATCTCTCTCTCTGTCTCTTATATTCTCTCCTCCCTCCGCCACTTTATTCCTTTCACCCTTGCTACTGGAGAATCCAGTCGAATCACGTTTATTTATTTAAACAATGCAAACTTGACTATAATACGTTGTTAGAGTTTTTTCCGTCTCATCACTAAAAAAAATTAAAGAATTATGTAATTTTCACGAATAAAAAGTATAAAAAACAAACAATATTTTTTGGCTTGCGGTATTTTTCTCGTTAGGACTAAGGGAAATACATTAACACCCCTTTGTTTATCAAATCCACCCGTCATACCCTCGCATATTTTCGTCGAAGATTATGAAAGGGTACAGCAAAATGAGGGAGGAAAAGAAAAGAAACGGATGGTAGGAATGATTAGCCACGAATGATTGGTCAACAGTAAACAAGTATTTTGAAGCAAAATATTTATAATTAATCTTTGATTAACGTTTGGTTAACATTCAGTAAATATTCCATTGATGATTTATTGAATTAGTTAATTTGCTTTGAAAAGGATTAATATTGGCGATTTTACGAAAAAAAATGATACCATGGAAAATATGAAGAAGAAACATGAATTCACGTTTATACGGTGCGCTGGCAATTTTCTCGTTGGTTCGCTCTTCGCGCTGTACTGTTATTAATAATCGAATGCTGGGCGAAATTTTGCAAGGATTTTCTACGACTCTCGGGTAATTTATTTGCCGCGAAAAAGCACGATATTATGGTTGCCATAAAGCTCTGCCTGTGTATTGTTGATTTAGTACATATAGCGTGGAAATTGTACACCAATTGATCGTTGAAGCTCGAGGTAGCACCAGAATGATATTTCCGTAATCCTATACTTACGTGAAAGGTGAATTATCTTTGGCTCTTAATAAGAGTCGTTATTCAGTATTACGCAGAGACTGCTTGGGAGTTATCGTTGGCTCTGTAGACTCGTACATTTGTATCCTTTTTGTTGGTTAAATCAAGCATGGATCAAAACACTTTGATAATATAAAATGTTGGGTATTTCGATACTTTGGGTCACTTAATCAAGAAAGTGTGACATTTGGAGCGTGTATAATGCATTTTATGTACTGCGTAAAGGATAAAAATAACCACTCGCAAGTTTTCCTGAGTTGATCTATTAACGTTAACGGAGGAAAGTTTTTAATTACAATTTTTATAATTCATAACTATATAATGAGTTGGAAAAATTGTATGTCCAAATTTTTAAAACACAAGTGATGTTAATGCAAGTGGATTGAACCTCAAACGAACTGAAACTTGTTTAAAAATCGTATGTTAATGGCTTCGGAAGAATTCGATATTCAACAGACACGTTAATTAAATGGACTTCCCGCGGAGATAAAAAATTTCCCATACGCATTAATTCTTGACAATCTTGATAATCATCTCTGTGAGTCCATATATACTATTTTCAATTTTTACGATACAGTTATACGATAAAATGGTCGACAGGAGACTGCGAGAGGACTGAAAAAAATTCGAGAGAAACGGCAATGGAAAAAAAAAAATTTTTGAACGGAGAAAAGAGAAACCAGAAAAGACTGCAGAAGCAGAAAATTATTATCGTTATCGGGGGCCAGAGGGAGTAAAATGTGGGGTGTGGTACTTTTCAACCTCCAGCATACCACTGAAGGGGTTGAAAAGTGGGTGGTAGTCGTTTCTCTGCTGCCTCTCTCTCTCTCTCTCTCTCTCTCTCTCTCTCTCTCTTTCTGGCATCGGGTTCTCTATCCCGAGTTCGCGACTTTCCCAGGAGCGTATAATTAATTTCCCGTGTCACTCTCTCTCTCTCTCTCTCTCTCTCTCTCTTTTTCTCTGCATATTCCTCTCTCGCTCTTTGTGCCTTGTGGGGCCCCCCGTTGATCCTTCGGCCAAGGCCTCAGCTCGCCTCTTCCACCCCTTTTTCATTCTCAACCCTTGTTTCTCTCTCTCTCTTTCTCTCTCTATCTTTATCTGACTGTCGCGAATCCTTCCAGCAGAGCCCTGGCGACAATATTGCTGGCCATTTCGTTCGACAGTGGCTGGCGCCTCCTCGATCGTTTCGCGACCTCCTCCTCCGTTTCTCTTCGTTCCCTACCATCGGGACCTCACGAGCAACCCCTTTCCCTCACGGAGAAAGGGGTGACTTTGCGAACAAGCAACCAATCCCTCTCCTCATACCCTCGCACAACCCCGTTTTACTCTTCACCCCGACGTCGCATACCGAACCGTCAATATCAGCTACTGTAATTAAACAGAACAGATCAACATTTCAACGTAAAGCCTCCTTCGAGACGGAATATCCATCGATTTCAAAGATAACGACTATCGTATGGATAATGGGGTGCTCATGACTCATTCATTGAAAAAAATGGCTTTTTTACTTGGAAATGGTCAATTGTATAGTATGAAATTATCTTAAAGTAAATATAGGAATAGTAAGAAGAACTATTTATGTTTGTATAATAATTTGAATATAGATTATATGTTTGAGTAATTTATAGAATTAATGATTACTCAAACATCGCATAACACAGTTTTCTTATCAATTTTAACTTCCACTTGAATGTGAATTTTTCCAAAAGAAATCTGAGAATCTTTCTTTAAAACTTGGAATGGAAATGATGGTAAATTTCGACGCAATAAGGGGTCGAAATGCATGGTAAGTTTCGGTGCAATCAACGAATATATTTATTCAATGATGCAGTGATCTTTTAGTGCGTCCTATATATCGTATGTGTTACCGGATATGCACTATAAAACATATATATGTATACAGACCACGAAGCTGTTAATTGGATAAATGTCCGATGAACGCGAGTACGACGGACCACATCCCATCCTCTCCTTTTCTCATATACTTTCTCCCTCGATTCTCATATACCAGAAACCCTCTTCTCTGGTGATTCTCTCCGGAATCGTTCACTCTTCCCCCCAGTTTAACTCATTTTCTCATCCCTGTCCTTTTGCGTTTCATACATGTATATATGTATATATGAAACGTAACTCGGAGAAAACAATCGCGATCGAGTTGAAATTTATTGAAAGCTCATTGCTTGATATAATCGAGTACAAGGACGAGCTATATACAAAACCTCTTTTCACGTCTCGACCCCCTATATATGCTATGTTTATACGAATTGAATTTGTCCCGTTGCAAACGAGAACGTTTCGCTCTGTCAGTCCTCTTCTCTTTTCCATCACTTTTCACGATCAACTTCTGCCCGGCTTATTGCAGCTAAAATCAGCACGGTACAGGAAAGCTCGATAACGGAGTTAGGATTAACGTCGAGCGACGACAGTTATCGCGGTGCTTAATTGATCGTACCAATTATCGATTTACCACCAAGTTATAGATTCGAGTTATTTATCGAGATCGGTGATCGGTCACATTTTCATTTGGACCAGCAAATTCCTACATAATTTCCGGCTGAATTATCGATTAAAGTGACTTCCCAGAGAATTATTTCGAGACTCGGAAGAAAATTATATTCGGAAACTTCTCCGAAACATCTAAAACTCTGAAGCGTCATTCAAAAGTCGAGAAAAATAAAAGATCTCTGACGTCGTCATGCGGCATCTTTAAAAAAAATTACTCTCAACCTACGTGAATTAGGAAAAAAAAGATTCACGTCTGACCAAGAAATGGCAATATCTACTTGGACCAGTATACGGCTGTGTTTCCTGTAATTTTTCGTTTCTGACTCGAGCCATGTTTAGACTGTGAGCAATTATACGTTGAATTAACGTTTTCGCGCTAGACTTCGAGAGCACATAGTCTCAGTGGCAGGAGTGGTTAAAGTCGAGTGGTTGCTCTAGCAGTTGGGCTTTCAGACGTAGATTAGGATCCTTAATGCTCGCATGTTAGCGACACTCGTGAGGCCCTCTCGGAGAAGTATAATAGCGTTGCCGTCTATCCTGTCACGGGGCTGCGGAAAAGGCACTTGGCGTACGAGCAAATAAGGCGTCTAGGATTCTAATTGCCCGTCATAAATCAGCGACAACACCTGCACGAATGGCTCTCTGTTTATCGGCTAAGACCCTTCATTTTCCATCTATTTTCTCCTTGCTCGTTCTTGTATCACGTACACACGAGCATGCTTCTATACATGTACAATTTGCAACAGTAATCTATGGATAATAGTTGCTTGAACAGTATTCGACCCGCAGGAGAATGAGATTTCGGAAATTGCATGTAGCTCGATCATAATTCATTTATCAATTCGATTTTTTAAAAATTTTTTCATAAAAATGTCTCACTGTGATATTGAAACAATTCGAGCTGCTTGGGCGGATAATGCTGGGATTTCTTTTATAATGAATTTAAATAAAATTAATTTTCAAATTAACTTATGATAATTTTATTATTGAAAAGTTTAACGTTATTCAAGACTTGTTTCGGTGAATTCACACAGAGAGTCTTTCAACAAATAAGTTCCCGATTAATTGGATAACAATTTTAACGATTAGCGTTAACGAATTTTCCAATTTCCCTCGACTACTCGAAATATTGTTGTTACAATATTCATATCAAGGTTTGTTAATTTTTTATGGAAATCATCAGTTATTTGCTCGAATTAGCGAGGAATTAGTGACACGAATCGAGTCTGGTCAGATAGAGAGAGAGAGAATCGTTATTACCGGATATGTAAATTCGCCTTCAGCTGTTTGTCATTTTTGTCGGTTCTGTATATTTTTGTTGTCGCCCCTTTCAAGTCGTGAAATCCTCGGTGGGTCCTCTCGCGAGGTGATTTAATTCGGTCAAAAAGCGGTAAATTAAATAAGCTGTTATATTTCTTTTATTTCACAGGTATACATCAGTTTATTTCACGAGTGACTTATTAATTAACAAAATGATAATTCATTGGCGTGCATCGTAATAATGTTTGTTTAAATGTAATATGTAAAATTGCGAGGACATATAGTATAACGTTTATTTCAAATTTGATAGAAAAGGTTCAAGGACAGATCTATTGGCACATGGGCTTGATAGGTCTCTGCGATTGAGATCAGGTATCACAGCACGAACGGAACGACGTTACTTTCAAATAAATCAGAATGGCTATAAATTTATCGCTCCCTCCTGATACCTCAATAATTGCATAAATAGATATATAGTTTTAAAATACGGACGTATTGCAAGATCAGTTGTTCACGAATCCAAAATACTTAACGGGATTGCGATGAATTCCTGGCCAATTCCTTTTTACAATTCGGACGCCTCGATTAACAGTTGAGTATCTTGGAGCGAGCGATGAACTCCTTCGTCGTCGGACTATCAGAGAAGAGAGAGAGTCGATGCTTTCGTTCCGTCGTATCGCTGGACATTTTTCCACGCTTCGCATGATCGATAGGGAAGGGACGAAATGATAAGGATGGGAGAAGGAGAAAAAGAGAGAGGGCAGCGACCATACGTCCCGCACTCTCTTCGTCGAAAGAGAGGCAAATTTGAATCATTACAAAGCTTTAATGTCGAGCATATTTTTCTTTCCAAGAGGGTGCCTCGAATTTAAGAATAATTGCCGAAACTCGTTTTTACATCGCGCATTTTTATGTTCGCGAATAAAAAAATAAAAAAACATCTTCCGCTGTGTAACGTGGAATTAAATAACAATCGTGACTAAGCGCTTATTATTTTCGATAGAGAAAATAATGTAAAAAATATCAATATTTAGCATGAAAGAAGAATCATACAAAATTATTTTGAATTGATCCGAAAGACTTATAATCAACAAATGTTTGCAGCAATTATCCATATATCTTTTTGAGGATGTCCAAAGAAAAATCGCCAGAGTGGGGGAAAAAAACTTGACCCATTGTTTCGTGAAATTTCGAGCAAAGACTTGAGCACTTTACTCTCACGTTATGCGAAAAAAATTGTTTCGCGAAAATGACAAAGTTTTACGATCGTATAACTCGAGTTATGAAAAAATGGTGTCTGGTTCGTGCGTCTTATTTTTTTTTTCTCATCCCTGATGACTCTGGACCGAGATATGAGAGCATCAAACATTGCGAAGAGCACGTTGTGGTTTTCGCATATATATATATATAGATAAATGCAAATAATCGTATACAAACGGTTCTACGAATGAGTCTCCGTCACTCTCTTATTATAAAGTAAAATACAGTCGGGGAATGAAGTATGCATGTTGAATGATCGCGAAGAAAACTGCGGCACAGATAAAGAAGGAGAAAACCTGAGAGACGGTGAATAAGAGAGTTGGATAAATAGGTATATATGTACAGTTAGAGAGCGAGAGAGAGAGAGAGAAAGAAGAGGGTTGAGAAAAACCCGCCTTCGGGCCAATAATACACCGACAACCTTTATTTTATTTAAGCACCCTCTCTCATTCCATCCAGTTTTTCATTACGTTCATTTTCAACACTCCCTCTATATCCTCACCGTTGCCCTCTTTATATTCCAAGAGTTACACATCCGTGAGGCAATGGCCAAAGCTCAAGCACCCCCCCCCCCCCCCCGCATACCCGTCCCTATTACTCAAATGCGTTATTTACTATTCTTATTTTTTCTTCTCTCCCACCCTCCACTTACCCGTACAGCGATGAAGCCTCATTAGAATATTCTCTCGCGGTGGGTCTCAAAGAGAATCGATATATATTCCTCTCTGCATGTTGTATGTGAGAATGAAAAAAAAAAAAAAAAAAAATGAGCAAGATATATGACAAAGGGTGAAGGGAGAGTTTTCCTAAACTCTCGATAGGCCAGGAATCGAGAGAAGACGCACAAAATAGAGAAAGAAAATTGACGACGAAGCATCTTAAATACAGTCGATTTCCCTCAAACGTACGCGGTACAGAAAGAAAAAAAAAGAAAAAGTGCATGTATATCGGCACTTCTTTTATATATCTGATGTTACATGTATATGTACACATATATACACTGTATTATCGGTGATATGTATAGTATCGAGCGATTTCTTGGTGAACGAGGCAGAAAAAAACTTTTTGGCTATGGCAAAAAGGGATTTTCTTGCTTGAATCCCCGTGGCCAATCGAATACCAAGCCCCTTACCATCATTTACCGTGAAACATTCTCGTACACATGCATGAAGAAAAACTCGCACCCGATCATGGTATATCGGGATCGATCGATCGGCAACAGGGATGCCGAGATACAGGTGTGTGTGTGTGTGTGTGTGGGTGTGTGCGTATTTGTATTTCGGGGTAAAAGGATTCACGAAAAGTTTGTACGTGCGAATCCTCTTCCCTCTTTCGATCTTCGGGAAGACCGGAACTTTTGCTTCGTCACGGAATAAAGCAGAGCATCAGCCTTCAAAGTACCCGTATCAATAGAAAATAAACCGGGGATCACACATGTTACCGTATATCGTAAAAAGATTCGAGTTACTCGAAAATAAAAATACAAAAAAAAACACCATTTAAGAAATTCATTCGCAAACGGATTGAAGTTGAATTTATGAGGCTTGCACCGCGAGCAAATTTGCTTTTTTTTAAATGCATAGTTATGTACTGATTTGGCATAACTGAATTGTCAAGCAAACCTTTCGTCCTTATCGAAAGTTTCGTTCTTCGTTGCGCAATCAGTTTTCCAGAACAAATTACAAAATGACAAAAGTTATGCAAAGAACCACTGTTTATTCCCAAAAAAACATTCTAATATAGCGAATATATAACGGGAAAGAGGTTGGCAGCGCGATCTCTGGTGAGCGAGTTCCTCAAAAAGGCCGAGAGATGCAGCACACAAAATGACCGTGGGGGATTCCCCTCGTTTCTTCGTGTTATCCCGCGTCTTTCCAACCGCTTCGAGTGCTGTATGCATGTATTGTATTTATATTCGTATGTTACTATATCGCACGTTCTCATTTTCTAGCATCGGCGAATACAACGTGTACGGCATGTATACTGCTGTACTTCCTGGTATATATATAACACGTATATATACACATAATGGTGCATGGGTTAAGAGACCTACTTTGTACGTGACTGCACCCAAGAGTGCTAGAGAGTAAGCAGAATTCTTATATATAACTTATATATAACAGAACATATATATAAACTTGGGTAGCACATGGTATGAGGGAATAACCTAACCCTACTTTCTATCTTGTCGCGGTACGGTCCACGGACTCTTCTCTTTCTCCTCCATTGCATACTTTATTGTCGGCATTTATTTAAATGAGCACAACTTTGCCGTAATCTTGCAACCCCGCCTCACAGTTTCATCCACCTTACTTTGCTTCTCTTTTTCCCCGATCTTGATGGTTCTTTGATGCATGTTTTTCCACATATTAAATATTTGTATAAAATGCAACTCGTAGAATACCAAAATAATGAAACATTTTCATATAATCGAAGTCTGGCTGCCCATAGTTCCATTTTCGACTTCTCGTAAAGTTCAGTTTGCATTGAAGAACGAAGTTGACTTTGCCAAATATCTCCTTCTTTTCGTGAGAAGATCATCTCCGTTCCGAATGTTGGAATTTTTATTTCTCATAATAAAACAATAAAATCTGAACGAATTTTTGGTGACCTTTGAGATTACGGCTATAGCGATATAATTCCGGCCAAACGAAGAGTACATTTGCAGAGACTGAAGCAAAAGTACCTCTGGACTTGGCGTTCGGTATGTGCCTTTTTTGACATTGCTATGTGCTGACCGACAATAGCTTTTGAGCATAAGGCAACCTCAGGATCTTGATGATGTCCTCTTGCCGCTAGTCGTTGTCACCTTCCCACGAGGACGATTTGATCTCGCGTGATCTCGCAAGCTACAGGCACACGCACAGGCATATACCACTACTTGACCAAATGCTCCCGTACGTTCTGGAATGTAATTGGAGTAGAGGGATTCGAGTGCAGAGTTAGGAATCTCCGGGCCCTATTAGCATTCGAAAAGTGATGGGACATTCATCCTTCGGGATCTTTAATTTTTTTAAAACGCTAAGAGCTAGTGGGGCTAAAATTATTCGTGCTTCCTGAAGCATCTTTCGTATATGGGAACGCGAATTTCAGATAATTAATGAAAAAAAAATCTTGTAGCCGAATATCGGGATGCTGCACAGGGGTCAAGCGTGAGGCAACTTTGCGAGTGATAGATATAATATCCTTGGTGTGTTTTCTCGACATTCAAAACGAGACCCCGCGGGCTATCACTTTGTGAGGTTCCGGAAAACCACCGACTACAGATCCTTTTTCCCTAGATGCCTCGTTCGCTGTTCTACACTACACCGCACTGCTGTGGCAAAGCATTGCACAAATGTTTATACCAGGGAATCGGTGCTTTTCTCCCTGTGCGCGAGAGCTTGCCCTCCGGGCGAGACTTGACCCCTCAGCGCAAAACGCGTGTACTTCACGTGGCAAAGTGTGTTTGCTAATTTTCGTTCGAGATTCCTTTAAACATTGATACTACAAATTTTACGCCGAATTACATCCTACCACTGCTATATATCTATTGCCAACATTTATTTCATTCCTCGTCCACTTTAATTGGACATTGCACGATGTTTTATTTTTACGATCCTACAATTAATATAATTTTCCCGCGTTATCCAGCCAAAATGCAAATTTATCTAAATTCTTCGTTTTCCGAAATAATAATTTTCGTAATGATACGGATGTTGGGGTGGCTTGCAATATCTCCGTGTGTGCCAGGAAATTAACGGAAATTAGATATCGTTCGAATTTAGCATAATAGGGCGAGGGAAAATTGATGGAACAATGCGACGGAAGGGTTTGGATATGGATGTGCTTCACGCATTGCGAAAACGTCACTTTTCGAAATCGTCGACGTCGTATCTCGACCAGAACCAAATGTCGCTCCGCGCTTTAGCTTCATTTTCCTACATCCCTTCCCGTCTATGCACGGGTCTTCGGTAATTAAGTCGAATTACATGTAACAGCTGAACATTAACTCGCGAACCTTCATTTACTCGGCCGTTTGCCACACCACCTAGACGCCAAACCTTCCCGCGGGTCTTTTGTATATATGGAGATCATCGTCCCTTCGGTCATTCGATCTTCTCTCATTATCTACCCGACAGATTTTCAAAACCCACAGATTCAACGTTGGAATTCACTGAGTTATGAGAGAAAATCCGACCAAGATATTTGGTTCTCTAAATTCACAGCTCCTAAAAACTATATTCGCGGATAACTGCAATAACTATATTGAACACGTGAAAAAATAATAATATCACTCGACAGCTGGAAAATACAATTTCATTAGTTCTTGTGAATAAGTATATGTAAAAAAATGCCTGTAACTTCTGAGCCAACTCTTGTTTTTTTATAAAAAATTATAAATATTATACATTTTTTTATAAACAATATCTTTCAAAGAATACACAACTTTTAAAGGCAGAACAGTAGTAGTGGAAAGTTTTATTTTTTAAAAGAAACAATAGAAGGAAAAAATGTGATCTTGGAGACGTGATTTTGTCCCCATGTTTGTTTTTTCAAGACTGAAGATAATGAAATTCATTAAAGTTTATATTGTACGTGATCCAGAAAACATGGGTGCTTCGATTTTCCCGTTATCTTCAACTCCGGCACGAAATTATCGCCAAAGCTACTACGCCAGATCTGGACCCAATACTCTGCTCGTCGTCGATGTATACCATCCGCGCGTTTCTTATCTACCCCGTGGGCTTTTCGCGGCCGCGTTAAGCTCCGACGAGAGAGTAACTACTGGAGATATCGACTCTGCATATGTATCAACTCGGGTAGTGCCCGTTTTACCATTCCGATACTCGATAAAGAGGGCGGTGAAAGAGAGAGAGAGAGAGAGAATCTCCGCCACAAGCACGATGAAAAAGAGCCAAAAGGCAATCTTTTCTTTCTCGATCTCGTTCATTCCTTTCGTCGCTTGAAATAAAACAAGAAAAAAAAAACGAGCGAACCCAGAGCCAGAAAGAAGAATGTACGAAAAAAAAAAAAAAAAAAAAAACATACATGAAGTGGTTTCCCACGTAACTGTGTGCCTGAAACAGCTGGCGGGATGTGAATGCGAGCATTTTTATTTTTTCCTTCTTTCATTCGCAATATACACATTTGTCAATATATCGCGCGAGCACCCGCCGTTGTGTGTTTTTGGGGAGAAGATAAAAATAAAGCCGCAAAGTCGAGTCGCGCGTCTGCTCTGGAATTTTCGCAAAGTGCGCGAAAGAAGCGTGAGATCGTGAAATGGGTATAAAACGAGTACATGAGATCTCGTGCACGAGTACAGGGTTGAAGAGAGAAAGAGAGAGAGAGAGAGAGAGAGAGAGAGGGAGGGGGGGGGGGTTTGCAGGCTGTTCTTGGAGAGTACATCAACAACCTGAGTCAAGGCTAGGTCTGGGATAAAAGCTTTTCGTGCTTTCGTTTCCACAGTTATATATACGTGTATAGATATTACGTTTAACGTGTATACGGTTGCCATATAATGCTGAGTTTGCCGTTGGACCTTCGGACTTTGCGTATTTAGCGTGTGCTGGCCACACACATGATATTCCACGGGCATAATAGGCATTCAAAGAAATGGCATAGAGAAGAGCAGGCTACTCGCTCAGCGTTTCATTCACGAATCATTAATATACACATGGGCTGCATATATAGAGAAATGAGGAGTAAAGACAGAGAGAGAGAGAGAGAGAGAGAGAGCGCTCTTCACTCATCCTCGAGACGAGCACTTTGATTTGCTCTTCTCAATTCTCTACGTTTTTAACTGTATTATTTTCATTTGTGCAATTTTGCGGGTACATCGTGCTCCTGTAATTCATATATTTCTGATAATTTCTGCATATTTATCTCGGATCCCGGATTTCTATGAGGAAAATAGAGAATGAACTAAATCCTGAGCGAATCTTTCTGGGTGGTAATTAGATGGGGACAATTTAAACGCAATGGAAAATGTAAACGAGGACAATATTAATATTCTTGCCAATTAGCGAAAAAGAATAGTAAATAAGGGCTCAGCTGAGGGAGAATTCGTATGCTTCAGTTTTATTTCACATGTAATAGTAAATGAATTTTAAAAAAAGCATCGGAGAATAACAAAAAATCTTGCCTGTTCATAATTACACGATGATAATCAGGCAACGAGAAAGTCATGGTGAAATTTCTCACAAAAGCGTGAAATCCTCGTTAAGGATAATATAATGGCAGTAAATAAATTATCGATGTCCGAAAGAGGGGGGATTTAGGGAGTGAGGTTTCGCTGCGCCAACGAAACGTTTAAGGGTTGGTCCCGGAGGGTAAATCACTTGCTCTGTCCTTCAAGCACTCTCTCGTTCTCTCCTCTTACCGTTTTCGTATCTCTCGTTCTTTTATCCCTTTTCAATACGTCTCTCTCTCTCTCTCTTTCTGACCATCACCAGCACGTGTTTCCTTACATACCCTGGCAAAGCTCATCGACCACGTGCTGTTGTTGCGCGAGGGTGGAACTCTCTTGATCGGTAAACAAGCAAGCAGGTCGTTAAAGCAACGGTTAAACCGATGATCGTAATTCGGTCTCGGGAGTTCTCGTGCATGGCAGCCCCTCCGTTAGACGTTGGGACGATAAGGGTACGGTGTTTATTAGAGTTGTTTACGGTGGTGCTTCTTTTTCTACTCAGCTCGTTTGGTCAATGAAATTCGTTTATGGCTGATATACTCTAAAGATTCTTTAATTCTCAATTTTCGAAGAGACGCAACTGTCCTTTTTCCATGACTAATGAAATTCAAAGCCTCTAATTCCCAGGATTGCTTACTTTCATTACGAATAATCCGATCTTTGATTGTTTTAGTGCGTATTGTTTTGAATCTTCATGCGCGTAGAAAGTTACAGCTCGACGACTAGAAATATAAATGAAAATCATTCATCCGTATGACGTTCATCGATGTATATTCGTACGGATCTACGATGGTGTCGAATTCGTCGGTAGATTTCTGCATTAAAAAAAAAATAAACAAATAAAAAAATGGGTCCCAACGCTTGAAAGCGAAATGACAGACGATGAGTGGAAGACAGCAACGTAACGAAGAAATTTGATGGTCAAGTAGTATATTTTATTGATGCGCGAGAGGGATGCAGAGAATGCAAAAGGCGTTTGAAAGTGCTCTCGCTCGTGTGTATACTGCCCATATCGTTCGCGTATGGAATCCTCATATAGGATCTTCCTCCCGGTGAAGCTGACCTTTTCGATGAATTTTCAGGCAGTTTCTCCGGAGCCAACAAATTTCCGGTACAATTCAGCATCGTCGTGCAGACTGCACATACTACAACGTGATGCCGTAGAATTTGAGCTCCGGATAGATATGAGGGTGCGCGGAGAAGAGAGCATTTGCATGTGGCGATCGACGAAGCGTAAAGCGTAGTCGTGCCTTTCGGGGATTTCTGCGTTTCGTACAATTTCCCGAACCCCCGGCGTCTCTTCCAGAACTAAAATCATAAACGCACGCCATTTCTGCGACTGCGTCCTTCTCCTATGAATTTCCTTTTCCTTCTTCCACTCAACTCATTTCTCCCCGAAAATCTCCGCAGATTTAAAATCGTCGTACCGCTTCCTCACGAAGAGGAAGCTTCGCATTTATAAACATTTTTTTTCTTCCAGATATTTGTCTGGAAATTTTTTGAAACAGCCAAAAAGTTGTATGGAGGAAAAAAAAACGTTTTGGTGTGCTTACGTGAGTGTGACGAGGGTGCAAAAAACAAATGTTCAATATAGTGCAAGAACGCTTTCACATGTGAAAATTTTGAAATTCTTGCGTTATAGATATCATCAACTCGTGACAAGTATACATTTCCTACTGTACTGACATGCCGAGAGAGGTCCGCAGACTCTCATACGCCACCTAGCTTGCTTTTATATACGCGGGAGTATATCTATGCAAAAAAAATTATTTTCTTGATAATTAAATAATTATGGGTTTCTAGGCAAATTTCAGAAGATACGTTTCTTTCGTTTTTCTTCCTCTCTCGAACGATATCCAAATGAACGATCCAGCTATTCGAATATAGACGATATCGTGTTTCATTATTTTTTTACAACGTATACAAACACTTCGCGGTAAGATTTTTGTCTCCTTTTTTTCGTCGCAATAACTTTTCGCATACCTGTGGAATCACGCTAAAATCACGCGACGTATGTAATACTGTATTTATATCTCGTTTTTTTCGTCTGCTGACCAACATGCAGTGTAGCGGTTAGAAAAAAAAGAACATTTACGGAAATTGACTATGTTTTTGAACAAAAATAATGAAAAATTTCTTACCGTTAGCGTAATTCGATTGATGGTTCCTTCTTTGGACGAGAGTGTGTTCATCCGAGATCGGAGCATTAAGTTGCATCGGTGATTTTTAATACATTTCTTTTTATTTATTATTCGATTTATTTCCCAAATTTTCCGGTCCAATCGATTTTTACTTGAGCATGCGGATACGGGTGTAGCGGGTTATTAAATAAGTGATCGAATTTAATTTTTAAACTTCAGCAGTAACGCACTTATTCATTTATTTAAAATACACTTTGTAAATTTGGTTTCGCAGGATAAAATATTCGTCTCGTGAAACATGAACGAATACACCATTTTTATTTGGGTTTTAACTTATTTCGTTTTTTTTTTTTTTTGACTCATTCCGTTTAATCGACACTAGGCTCGTTGGACCGTTCACGATTTTATATTTGATTTTGATGTAATGAGCTCGACCGTACTGGTCGAGCCCTGGAACTTGTACATTTTTCAACCTCGACAATCTTGATTGAGGCTCGGAGTTGAACCTTTTTGACTTTTAGGATCGACCATCGTGGTCGAGTCCCCGAGATAGACTGACTCGGTTTTAAAGATTCTAAAGTAGTACGAAGCATCTTGGAAGTTACTGCGTGACAAAATTTTTGACAAATTTAATACAGCGAACATCATTAGGTTGTATTATGTGATAATTAGAACTTCGACAGGCTCAGGGCTTTAAATGGTCCCTTGCACATTACTTTTTATCGGTGAGCTTTTATAGCTTTTTTTTTTAATTCTCACATGATCCATGCTAACAACTCCGAGCATCCGATCTCTTGTACAGAGTCCCATCAGCAGTTCCTCGTTTCTATATAGATTCCATCAGTACACAAACCCGACCAACCCCCAAAATTCTACAAAGAAATACTATCTGCATGATCAACCGAAGGTAGAAAAATTTTTCACATCTCTGAACCGTCATAGAATAACTTTTCCATCAAGGAACCTGACCCAGAAAAACTCAGCTCATAACTAAATCGAAGTACTTGGCGAGTTGGTGACAGGTATAGTCCATGGATTATGAATTTCACCTTACATGCGCATTTTACACAATTCACCAAGTACTTTGTTCGAATTTTTTTTTAATGCGAATTTTTTTCTTCCAATTGTTCAGGCAATCGATTCTTAAATTATGATCAATGACTGTGTATGTGAACATGAATTCTCAAACAGTTTAATAAAAAAATAACAATGCCAGATGTACTTGACAATTTATGGGTTGAATGATTCGAATTTATTTGACAACTTTTTGTGAGGAATGGATGTACATGAGTGTATATGTATTTAAATAAAAACGATGCGGCGTTGTAGAACCCGCCGTTACCCCTTTAAAAATTTGCAAATACCTACACGAGGAGAGGTGTGAATTTATTACCGGTTTCGGGAGGGGTTTATTTTATTTTTTTTTTATTTTTTCACGGTGGCGTTGATACTGTAGCTGTGTTGCCGTGACTGCTTTTCTCTACTGGTCTTTTCTAGCGCGAACTGTGTTCTCTCCTTTCACGCCACGGGATCGGCTGCGAGGCTCGCAGCACGTTCGCGAAAATGGAAAAACGGCGGCGAAGCTTCCGCGAGGTATGGTGTATACAGCTATATATATATAAACACCGCGTGCCACGAGGATTAGCATAGCTTCCCCCTCATTAAAATACAAACACCATACCGCGCCCTTCGGTTTGAGATAGAATGAGTCCAGAAAGAGAGAGAGAGAGGCAGAGAGCTGAAAGCTCAAAACCAACGAACTAAACCAACGCTATCCTCGCTCGAGCGAGGATCTCGGCAACCCTGCAAGATCAGACCAGGGTTGCTCAGTGCACCATCACCGCCACCATCGCCATCAACTCTCGTCCACCGTCAGTTCGACCGAACAACTTTTAATCTATATTCGTTAAGTCGCCCTAAGTAACTTTGCCGCGGCGTCTGCGTTAATTTTATAATATTCGATGGAACGTTCGCCATTCTCGCCACCAACCCCCGTTCGAGTTCTCGCTTTATATATATCGAGCGCTCCTCGGGAAAAGTCAAGCTGTCCAATCCCTTCTCATTCTTTTCGCCCTCAACGCAAAAACTAAATGAACATTAACTCCCGTAATACCACAATGAAAAAGATTCTTCGTTCTATTCTTTGGGTGTCTCGTAATCAAACACGTGTACATAATATATGAATTAGCTTGAGGGTAAGCAATGGTAAATATTTCTCTTTCCGGTGGTAAAGAAAATGGAATGCATTGGTTTTAATTCCATTCAATTTGAAACGAGACGAATGTAGACTCTTCTGAAACTACACGAGTAAGAAAAGTAAGTGGAGTGATGGAATAATTACGTTATTGCATGAGTGCTAGACGAAAATTAAAATCATTGAAAATGTTATTCAACCTTTTATTATATCAATGGATACAACTATGTAAGAAGATAATTATTCTTAAATATGTATTATGACATAATATAAATGCTGTTTTTGTTTTTTTTTTTGTTATCAAATGACTGTCGTAATGTTAAGGGCTTGCGGTGAGATATTACTCGATTCAAGGTTATCCGATGATTTTCAAGGAGAGGATGAGAGATGAGCGAAAATTCGTGCTGCACTCGAGAGTACATCGGACTTGCGAGGGTGGCGAATGAGTGTTCTACAGCCATTGGGGCTCCTTCCCCTTGGCATTATTTCTCTCGTTGTTTCGCTCGACAAGTATCTATATATATGTATAATTGGCTTCTTGCGAGGTCGGTGAATTCTCCCCCAAGCCTCCCCCTGATACCTGACCCAGTGCCATAATTTCGACAATCGATACCATACTCGAGAACTATACTGGATTATTGACGACAAATTTCTTCCCGAATACGTATTAATACTGGAATAAAATTGCAAGTATCCCACCACAATTGACTTAAGCCTGACGGAAAATTATTTAAAACAAATTTAAATTAACCGCCCGTTGGGAAAGCCGATTTACTTGATTTAAACTAAAATGATTCGAACCAAATGAGTTTTTGTTTATCATATTAATATTGTATCAAAATTTAAATAAAATACGTCAAAAAATATTCAAATTAATATTTGACTAAACTCCCAATGACAATATTTCCAATCAATTTCGTTTCATTCACGTTAATTTCGATTGTTTCAAATGAAATTTCATTTAATCGAGCACATAATTATTTTGATTAAAACTCCGACGAAAAATCATTCAATCCACCTGCTGGAGACGTACAAACAACTTTCGGAAAAAAATATATCGAGTATATGACGTAACGATCACTCGCGTGCCTGCACTTTGTTCAGATTGGATGGGCTTTTGCTGCGGCTCATTTGGCGATTGCTCGATATAGATATATATGTATAATATATATATTTGTGTCTCAGCAATATTTATTCTCTCGTGAAAGCTCCCCTGCATATGAAGGGGGGGGGGGGGGGAAGGATGCGATGTAAACGTTGATCTATAATTCTGAAAGAGATAAAAATCCACACACCAAAGGAAAATAGATAATACAGAATCAGTTCTCGCATCTATATACACAAAGACATTGAGAGAGAGAGAGAGAGAGAGAGAGAGAGAGAGAAAGAAAAACTTATTTTTCCATCGAGCTTATCGAGTAGTGGGTATTGCGAGAGAGAACACAGACCAAGACTTTCTTTCCATCTCTTTTCCTTCTTGTTGTCCCTCACGCTTTTCCTATCCCCATTGGAAGACTTAGGACGGACAGTTTGTAAAAGTACGATAGAGAGACTATCTCGCGTGTATATATATCGGTATATATGTTACAGTATAAAGAGGAGTGTATAGTTCGAACGGGGTTAAAGTAAGCGCGGGATAGGGGCCAATCCAATCGACTTCGATATATTTACAGATCACTAGATACCTCGTGTACGAGTTGGTTGTTTGGTCATGTCGAAATCGAAATTGCTCGATTGCCGAGATGTGTGTTGTTATATAGCCAAGTATATATACATACATTCTTTTTGCTCGTATCAGCTACTTTGCCAAGACTTTTTCCGAGGCTCAGAATATCAACAGGAATACGTGTACATCAAACTCACAAGAACAAAAACTAGTCGTTCAACTAAACCGTGCGGTCTGCGACTATGAAATATTATATTTTTAATTTACCTAACTCGATGACTTGATAAATGAATCACAGATTTCGTTGTCTGGAACAAAAAAAAATTTATTCGACACCTCGTGATTGCCGTATTCAATTAAACAATCATTGGAACAACATCGTGGATACCTCTGTGGGAAGATCAAATTTTACTCTTAATAAATAAATAAGAAAAAAAAATAAATAAATGAACTGGAACGAAAATCATGCGAGGATTGAGTCCTTGTCTCACGATAAAACTGAATCGATTCTATTAATCGATATGGGAAAAAAAAGAAGAAAAAAATCCAATTGTATCCAAAGGGATTACAATCACTTATCGCCGCGGTATATTCCGTTCTCGGAGCGCTCTGCACCCCTTTTTGCTTCGTATATATATATATAATGTCAATACGAGAATTCTCATGTTTATTCGATTACACGCGGGCAGCGCCCGTTCTCCAGATATGGCATTGCCGCGGCACAGAGAGGGATATCGTCGAGGAATTGGAGAGAAAACGACGAACGAAAAGGGAGAGGATCATCGGAGCCGGTTGGTCGTCCGACGGGAAAAGAATAAAACAAAAAAATATGTACACATACATACATGTATAGATATATTTGAAAAAAAAAAATTGCTCCAGGGGATGAAACGAGCGAGAGTAAAGGTAAAATAAACGAGGCAGGAAAAGGAGAAGCTTCTGCTACTCCAGAATTGTAGATACATACATATATATATACCGGCGAAACGATAATCCTCGCTTTCGCACCCTTGGCACCTGTATCCCCTTTTGTACCGCTCACAACCAGGCACCCAGGGGATAGAAAAGTGAGAGAGAGAGAGAGAGAGAGAGAGAGAGAGAGAAACGTAGACGTGGAACGCGCGGTGATTCTGTTCATCGATGTTGACCAAAGTTTCGACAATTCATCGTGCACGAGAAAGAGAAACGTGCGGAAAACGATTATGCGAATCGAAGGGGTCTGGGAGGTGGTGGAGTCAGAGCTTGCACCATCGCCGGCCTCGGCAGGATAAGTTTCGCCTTTTCGTATTGAATATATTTTCAATACATATTTCAATCTATATATGTATAGGAGGAATGCAGTACAAGAGATATATAGGAAGAGCAAGAGACAAAACGACATAATCCGCGTTTAATTGGAAAACTTTCCGTGCTCGCTTTCCAAAACGATATACGGGGCACAGGAGGAGACTCTACTCTGTTCATACGATACGATGAATCGAGAGTCCCGAAGATATATAATTCGCGAAATCGCGTAATCCCAACAGAGTGAATCCGCGAAAAGAATCTATTATCGATCATGTGCGATCCTGGTACACTCGAATCCATTCTCACTGTCTGTGAAATAATTATATATGGACATTGTGATTTTTATTGAGATTCGAGTAAAATCGCCGTTGACATATTAATGATATTGAAAGTCTTATCAATTCTCTTCATATAGATTATTGGCACAGGGTGCGCCAGAATTTCTTAAAAAATGTATTAATTTTTTTCAAAAATTATTCTTTCCCTTGGCGTCAATGTTGCGAAGATCTCTTGAGATTCGATCATACGTAGAATCTCCATATTGTCAAAAAATAATAATAATAATAATAATAATAATAAAAAGAAAGAAAAATATTTTTTTCCGAGGTCTCAGAATCAAGGAAAGAGATTCCTTCGATCGAAAGAATACTTTTTTGAGAATTCTTTCCTTCGGCTTTTATTATATATGGAGATCTGTTTACTGTATGGGCAATAATTTCACGGACATTGTAACTATAATTTTTTTAAGTTTTAATAACGACGAGCCATCATAGCGTGCTCCGTATTAGGCCGTTAATTTGCAGACTTTCCTTTTTTACCTACACCAATCAGAAATACAAAGAGGGTTCGGTACGCTTGTTTGTGTACGCGTCGTTGGTCAGAGTTTCAGGGTGATTCTCCAGGTAAAATGGGATGGGGTTGAATTTGAAAAGTTTTTAAGTGCGCTTGTCTCGTATCTCGCTATGCTTCCTCGCGATTCCTCAAACCAGGCTTCCTGGCATAAAAGATGGGAACTTTAGTCGAAACGGTAAAGATGAGACGAAAAGAGAGATCTCTTGCTGTCGACGTATATATATATATATATATATACCAAGTCAACGTATATACACCAAGCATGAAACTTCATTCTAGTCGTTGTTTGCCCGTCAGTCATGTAATTTTTACCCTTGGCGAGAGGAAAATCCCTGTGTGCATACTTCACCTCTGACGGTCCCCGATGATTAACCTGGCGCGACGCTGGAAAATAACGACGAGCGGTGACGCGAGATGATGCCTCTCTCGCAACAAGCCTCGTAAGCTTCGTTCGCATACCCGGATCTATATCGTTCGTCTGCTTTCTCTCGTCTATCTGTATCTTTATCCAACTCCGTTTTATCCCCCAGACCCGCCGCATCTTCCTTCCGTCTCTCTGAGTTTGTATCTTAGGCTTCTCAGGCACGGGTGCATAACATCACAAACCACAGAAGCTCACGAGAAACAAGGAAGAGAGTGAGAGAGAAAGAGAGAGTGTGTGATAGGGACTACCAGCTATGCTGGCTTGTTCGCGAGGGTGTAAATGCGTAATTTCCCTCCTTCACGTTTCCGTATACAGCAAGTAAACCAAGAGAGGCTGGGGTGATTTCTCTCCCGTTCTCGCCCGTTCTCTCGACTTATATAATACCAGCTTGGTCCTTTAGTCATTGTGATTCTGTGACTGACTGAACGTTGAGACGAGAGACGGTTCAAGTTGAAAACGATTCGAAATAAAATTTCCGAAGAAAAATCATTATGGTTATTTACGCTAAAAAAAAAATTTCGATGAGCTCTATAATAGAAACATTATTCGTGAGACCGTAAACTTTCCTCGCATTCACCCAATAATTATGAGAGACGAAGAGGACGAATAACAAATGAAACGATAAATGACGTTGGCATTTGCATTCGATTTCTTTACGTTTGCAAAGCCAGCCGTCGCTTATATATACACTGAAAAAAAGTTTCCCGATTCGAGCCATAATTATTATTGCTTCAGCCATATTATATGGGAAAATACGCTACTGCCATACCATCTAGGTAATAAAGCCATACAAATATGACTGACACAATATCGTTGGCGTAAGCATACCACTATGTCATGACAGACATATACCCAATAGCTCCGCGAATCTGACAAGTATCTCTATTTCAGCAATACCATAGTATGGTTGAGTTCACCATCACGAGTTATGCGTATGCCAACCATACTAGTATAGCTGTCTTATAAACGCTAGCATACGAGGTAGACGAACACCAGCCATACTATAGCCGAAGCAAACATATACAATGTTGTTTCGTAGATAGCAGTTTTGTCAGTGTAGGCAGAATTCTTTGTATACCAACAATACTAGTAGAGCTGTTTTATAAACGCTCGAATACGAGGTAGACGTACCAGCTATACTACCAAAAGAATATGGCTGAATTATAAATTCATTTTACATAGATAAATTACAGGATATTGTACCTACCTATACTCGTATAGGTAAGTATATATAGTAGGGGATATTCGGGTCACAGTAAAAATTCAGCCAATATGTTTCATAATCATGAATATTTATTTTAATCATCTGTTATCGATAATGATATTCATAAATAAATATTTTGCAAAAGAGACTTGATTTTTAGAGCTAATGAAACACACCTGGAAGTTTGAGAGAATCCATGGCCCGGAGACATATGATACTCTCCTTGCAGGAAAATGACAGTTGACCTAACCTACAAAAATTCGCTTGTTATACGATTGGCGTTTATATAACAGGAAAAATAGTCCTTTTTTACATATTCCGTAGATAAGTGAGAACAGATTTACCTTCAAATGTTGGTATAAGCTCATCAAGATTCCGTTCGTTCAGTTTCTTCTTCACAAACTCGTTCATTATCAAATTTTGCGTAGCGAGGTCTCGTTTTCGCGCGAGGCAGAGGCATAGACACCACGCGTTAACAGATTACTGTAGGTGTTCCAAAAACGTAGTATAGTTGCGCGAGCCATATTAGTATAGCTATGTGTCACAACGTTATTCTCGCAGCCATACTATATGGTTGAAATAGCTAGGCATGTAAAAATCAGCTACTACAGCTGTTTGAACAATACAGTGTAGTTTCGCGAGCTATGTTAGTATGGCTGATTTACAAAAACGATAAATTTCCAGCTATTTATAATGACTAAGCTAGCCAGACGATTGAGTGTCGTCCACAAAGGCGCAGTATAGGCGCCGTAGACAAAACTGCTTTGCCTTCACCAGCGATATTATTGTTGAATTATAAATACTTCACTAGTCATATTTGTATGAACTTTACGGCAATCGGGATTTTCTAAAAGGGCTACTGCATTTTCTGTGTGGGCAATATTTTTTCACCAGTATACCTATAACTGGCCAACAATAACAGTATTATTGTAAATCCCGAACCATTTTTTTCAGTGTATAGTCACACTTCAAGTGAGGATTTATTTTCCTATTAATTCATCGTTACCATGAAATCAGTCCCGAATTTCTCGTAAGATATTCGTTCTTTTGATTATTACTTTATTTGTCGATATATATATAATACTGGGTTTGATGATATTCGTTGGAGTTCAAGGGTGTCGGGCCCGTGTTCTCGTCCGTGGAATCTTTTGGCCCGCGAATGAAAAGGGTGAAACATCGAATACGGGGATCCCCCGCTGGCCAGAAAGGGCGCGATGTCAACCCCTTTTTTCTTCGCTCTTTTAAACGTCTTTCAAGTCCTCAGCTTCGGTATTCTTGACGTTTCGCGCCTGGTGCCATCTGAAAAAGAGGGTTTCACCATCACCCCTCTTCATCATCGTTTTTTTTTCTTCTTACTCGCTTCTACTACTTCTTGCACAACCATCACCTTTTCCCGTCTGCTCTTTATTACCGATAATTAAATCCAACGATTGTCATATTTTAATTGTTCTTCTTCATCTGTCACGTTGCTTATAACTGCGGGAGGGGTCAAATGGGGCGAAGGCGAAGAGAAATCGATTATATGTACGCACAAATCGAGCCGAGTATTACCGATTATTTGGTGAGAAAATAGTACCAGTGTTCCACCCTAACATCTCATCACTTTCATTTTATCGTTGTCGTAAAGACGCAAATTTATTCATTCTCTTCCGCTAAGAAGAAAATAAAAGATTGACACGACATTGGTATAGGACAGCCCACGACTGGCGTGACTTGTATACATTCACGACAATATATTCGTAATTTTATATAACATACAAAGCGGTGCATCTTAAATCACAATGCCGGATTTATTCATTAAGTAAAACGAAAACTGAAAATTCACTGTATATCTCGCGATCTATAGAAACACATTGGTATAGGATAGTTCATGATGCGTGACTTGTCAATTCACGAGAATATTCGTAATATTCTCATTGCCCAAGTTATTTATGAAAAGAGAGAAAAAACTGGCATGTCAAGTTTCGAAATTTTCATAATTTTTTATTCGACACATTGCGTTTATCAATTTCAATCTCATTTACCTTTTGATATTCTTGAGTCGACATATTGGATGCGTTATTTTTAATTACCAAATTTATTTTCAAATCTGACAAGGTTACATAGGTGACAAGGTCACAGAGAAAAAAAAGCATTATTGAATAAAACGTTTATTTGACTTGAATAAAAATTTATTTAATTGAAATAAAACAAGATTCAATTCGGCCAAGATGCAAATAAATGTTTCTCAGGATGGCATTTCCTTGACAATTCTCATGTGTACGTATGTGTAAATGTTGAAGAACAAATAAATGGATTTTTGGAATTTTAGAAAAATTATCATACACCTCAAAAAGTGAATTGAAAATTCGACAGTCGACGGATCGAGTTCCTCGACTTTATCTTTTTTTCACACGACGCAGAGTGTAAAAAAAAAGTGTAAGCTCTCAAACGAGGCTGCAGTTGGTTTAACGATGAGCGAGGGCGAGTATAGTAACAAGTGAGCGATAAATATGTATATATACATGTACAGTTCGAAAGGGTGCTGAGGAAGAAAACCTCAAGATTCACCGACAGATAATCGCAATTGGTTTCGGGGATTTCTTGCGGCAATGCCAAGGAAAAAAAAACATTCTCAATATTGCAGATTGCAATGGGACATGCGAGCATCCGAGTGCTTTTTTCCTTTTGGCGACTTTCGGTCTTGCTAAAGTCGTTCCGTTTGTTTTTCTCTCTTCATCATTCCTTTTTTTTTTCTCTCTTTTGTATCTCGTTTGTTTCTTCGTTTTTTTCCGCCGAGCTACGAGGTCTAGCGAGTAAACTCTTCCAATGCAGTAAATGGGCTCTTGCCTTGTTAATCGAACAAAACCCTTCTGAATTCTTCAACTCCCACGTCAACCCCTTCCAATTTACCTCAACCGAAAGTTGTTTTTTCTTTATCTCCCTCCCTCCAATTCTTATGAAATAAATTTTGCCTCGAGTTATGCCCAAATTTCGAGAACACCAGTGCTATGATTTTTCGAAATTATTTTTCAATTAATTATCCTTGAGAAGAAATTTGTGCTGGAGATACAGGGGACAAATGCAACACTTCTTTTTGTCAATAGCCAATTTTTGGTATTACATAATGCGAACGGTTAATCGCCGGAGAACTATTTATCAATGAAGTGTGATCCTTTACCTTGAAGATGATTGATCCCTCCAAAGCCAGAGATGCTCCCACAGCCTACCATCCACCAAAAATTCCATTGATCCAAAACCAATATTCGAAATTATTTTCAATCCAGAAGTAAAATATTTTATTTCAAGCCCTTCGGCCCTTTATATAAAAAAAAAAAAAAAAACTATATATAACGCCTTGAAAGCGAGTCAAACGACGAGAGAACGTTCAACCCATGAATTATATTTATTCTCAGGTGCCACCACACATAACACACCAGTTTACGTGACACTCAAAGGTAAAGGGTGTTGTGTCTGTCATTAAAGAAATTTAGTGTAGGGTTTGCGTGTATACTAAAAGAAAAAAAAACTCAATACACATCCATGTATATAGGTATATATGGACACAGTTGAGGTTCTAATGTACGGTGTAGCTCATAGCACGCGCAAGCTGCAATTATTGTCGCTGCAAAGAGAGAGAAAAAAACCTTCGGTCGAAGAAAGTCTTCGGACACGTATGTTTATGTGCGTTGAGAGACAGAGACAGAGAGGACCATTAAGTTCACGAGATGGAAAGAAAAACAACGCGGTCTTGTTGCGCGCGTGCTGTTCGGGGAGGGACCTACCGCTCGTGAATGTCAGGTGTGGGGTTGATTGTCGCGAGAGCCTACCGAACACGACTATATGGTTAAAAAAAAAAAAAAAAAAAAAAAAAAACCCCGTCAGTGTACATCGATGAAAGCTTTGTGCATACGAGAATAGGGTTTGGGCCACACTATTATGCCGCAAACTCGCGCGTATAAGAGTTAACCTTCTCGTGGAACATACAACCCCTCGATGGTCGTTTACGCTACCTGCATATCGTGTATTCTCGTCTCTCTCCCGTTTCATACCCCTGTGCCATTCTTTTTCACGCTTTTGCACAAATACTAAGAATACATACACATATTGGGATACACGGGACATTTCACGCTAATTCGAACTCTCTGAACCACAATATTTTTTATTTATTTTTTCCTATCAATATTTTACAATTTTTCTGTAAGCTTTGACGATATATTCTTGATTGTAGAATTGAAATTTAATAAATTGAATGGAAATTATGTCAAAGAGTTGGAAAGAATTAGTGCAGTTTCTTTTTTCACCTCTTTTCTTGATTTTTTAAAATTAACTCGAAATATATGCTTTATGAAAATTAAAAAAAAAACTCAACATTTCTCAAAATCTAAAATTTTATAATGAATCTTGGCAAGCTCAAAATCAAATATCCTTAACGTGAGCATGAATTAAGACTTTTTGGTGCGAATGTAATTTTTCGACAATTTTGGCTAATTTTAAACGAACAGATATTAAAAACTCGGAAAATAAAAAACGTTTGCAATTACAATTTTTCTCCAAGCGAAAGCACAATTCATGGAGACAATGCTGTAGTTCAAAACGAGAACCATATAGTCTCGTCTTCAGAGAGAACAGATAGCTTTTTTAACGAAGCATCGCTGCACTGTATGAATTAAAAAAAAAATCGACCAGAATCAAATTGGAAATAAAACTGAATATTTTTTTAATGAGGTTTTCTTTGTTGACATAAAAAAATGGCGATGAACCCAGATAGATTCGTGTTGGGATGGAACAGCTCATACATTTCATCGCGCGTATTTTGCTCTTTCTTTTTTTATACCAACATTATTTCCGTCAGTCGAAAGACCATCAGAACTATAGTCGCTGACTGATGACGTACGAAGTACTATTATTCTCGGTATATATAGAATAAAGAATGATATTTCCACCCTGAACAAAATAATACATAGACAAATAGATATTTACTCGATAAATTTATGTGCTATTTTTGGAGTACCCCTATTCGTTGTTGAATCCACTGGACAAAAGTTATTTTTTCCCCAATTAACATGACTTTGATAAGAACTTTCTTGACCCACATCAACATTCTCCGTGTATTGCATAAATATCATTATTTTTCAGAAAAAAAAAGAGGCACGATGAAAGTTGGAAACGAAGCGCACTTTTGCGAGTTGATTTTATTCTTTGGGGGAAGAGAAAAGTTACGTTGCGTTTTGAATAATTCGCAATGCGATTTTTCAGTATTTCAACATTCCGTAGAGGACTAACACATTTTACAGAATAAAATTAAATGAATTATCGGAAATGAGAATTTTCTCCCTTTCAGTCGGAGACCAGAGATTTACACTCCGCTTTCCGGTGCTACAGGAGAGTTGAAGTATTTGCTCACATCAAGAGTTCTTCTCAATTGCAATTAACCTGATTTATATTAATTTTTAACCAGATAGTTAGATGTATATAAATATAAAGAGAGAGTAAAACGTATAAAATATTTCTTGTCTATCGCCTTGAAACAAAGAGATTATATTAATTAATTGATAAGAATGTTCACATTTGAAGAGACGAAAGTTATAGACTCGTCTCTTCCAATGTATACATATGGCTCCGTATTTCTGATAGTAAAATATCGAATTTCTTTCATTACTGTTTTCTCGTCTCAAACTTTGATCAATAAAACTTGTGCTATAAAAAAAGTCACCTGAGCAAAATATCGTTCCTGGCTCTTTCGTTGTCGAGAAAATATTTTGAAAATTTTTTTTATTAAAAAATACCGACTACTCCACGAATGGAAACTCCGTGTGTAAAGGTACAACTACGAGAAGGCAAAATTGGTAATATCCCAGTCTCTGGAACCGCTTTTTTTACAGCGGAAAAATTCGTAGTTTAATTGTTTCATACGAATGTTTAATTATCATTGCAGAAAATTTTCTTTCACAAAGAAGGAAAAATATTGAACTTGATTCAAAAATGTGTTCATAAAATGAACTTACTATTCTTTTCATAAGGCACAAAATCTAGCTCAAAAGTTTCCTCACACACAGAAAAATATTAAACGGAGGGTTTCAGGAAAAAGGTCGCTCTCGTCACCGCGTGGTCGTTGATGGAAATACTTGATCGATAAATCCGGGGGTTGAGGAAAGGGATGGCGCGTTCTATCCGACGCAGCGTGTCTAGGATACGGGTGCGAGAAATATTTAATTAAAGTAAAAACCGAAAATCAGTGGCCTCAACCGCAGCCAAGCCACAGGTACGTTGACGAAACGGTCGTATGTCTCGTCCCTTTTTCCTTTTTCTATATATAGATTTTTTTTTACGTATACCTTTTCATTCCCGGCACGCGGGGTGTCACACGGTGAGGTCAGTTTATCGGCGATACTTGGCGGTTGCGGGGGTGTAAACTCTGTGGGACTTTTCGCCTCATCCCAGCTTAACAAATCCGTTTAATTAAAGCTCAATCGACCAACAAATCGCCTAGGATGCGTTTCATCAGAATCAAGAGTGAACGAGAGAACGGAAGAGAGAAATTCATATCGATCGTAGATACACGTATTCGATCTCGTCACCACATATTTCACTATCATTAATATTACATATAAGCCGGGATATTGGCGAAAATTTTGCAAAAAAGCTAAAGGCTTTCGCGTGTTCTATTATTTTACGTACGTGACATCAAGTTACTATAGTGTGTGTTAATTGGTATGGTTATTGATACGCGGTAATCGGCAGTTGATGCAGTAAACCCTCTTGGATAAAAGTAAGGGCTGGTATGTATGTCGATAGCAATTTTTTTTTCGTTCATTTTGATCTTCGAATCACTGTATCGTGGATCTAAAATTTACACCCTTCATCATGTGAAGACAAAATGATCAGCAGGGATGCTCTTCATATACATAATCTGCAATCTGTATATTTCGACATTCTGATATTTCTCGGATAATTCTCATTTCTTCACCTTCTTAATACGATTCATCTAATTATAGCAGGACGACAGTTTTCAACTGTCCCCTATACCGACGTGTGCCTCTTGGGAACTTCGAGAAATATCCGGAAACCATATAAGGTCGATGGGTTGAACGGACTCGAAAACTCTCCGAGTTATATTATATATACGTATAATACATGGAATCGGAAATAAGCTCTCTTAATTATTCAATCGACGAAACCTTCGTGTCTCATTAGCAGAGTAAAACTACGAGAGTCGCGAAAGTCAATGGAAAAAAGAGTGGACTTCGAAATTGGAATTTACTGTAATTTTAAAACGGAAATAAAATCTAGAATAAAAAATTCATTTTTTCATATTTTTATAATTCCGATTTTATATAATCGATTTTTTTTGTGAAAAATAAATAAATAAATGTAAAGGATGAAATATCGTTGCGTCAATTATAAATTTTTATCGGGAATGCAGAGATATTTTTCTTACGATGTCGTCAATTTGTCATTTCCGTTCAATTCAATCGAAGCCTTCGATTTTTCCTCATATCTCGCTGGAATATACTACAATCGTTGGCATTTATGGTATTCTACATGGGCAAAGAATACGCAAAAAATTCCAGCGAGGAACTCGCGAATACGCGCCGACGACACGATTTTACGATTGAATCGGTAAACCAATAGGCGACAGATCGATCTGCATAATAACCGAAATATCGTCCAGTTTATGCTATATACATATGCATAGTTTGAAGCTGATGCAAATTCTATTGAGCTTACCTCCTCTCTCGCTTATACTTGTCGCTATACACATACTGCATACTCTTGTCTTTTATTTCGTCGCTATAAAAGTTTCGAAAGAGAAAGTTTTCTCTTAACTCCTCTTGGTTTGCTCTTGGCTATGGTAAGCTCTCATACCGCTATCGGTTTCGGCAATATTTTCACGAGGATTTTAATGCTCGCTCGATTCAAGTACACCCTTGATATGTATACATGTATACATGCATACGTAATATACTAGTCGGAAAAAGTCCTACGTAAAATAATTTACAGTTTGAATGAGCATCAAAATACTCACGAAACTATATAACTGATATATTTGAGGAGAATGTTTTATTTCTCATTTTTGAATTTTTACATGTATTATTTTGCTGGAAATGAAACGAAAAATTATGCATTCTCTCTCTGAGCTCTCCTCGTGTCGAGTCATGATCGATCGTAATGAGAAATGTCGAGAGAGAAAGAATAATCTCGTAATTTGTATTTATTTCCTTGCAAACGCGTCCTCGCACATGCAGCTCACTTTTTTCACACCATAAATATATATAATATATATGTATATGGATAGTGAAAATGCCCTCTACATTCGCGATCTTCTTATAACGATGAAAAATTCCGTCTCGTCGACGCCTTTTCGTATTCCGTTCTCAAAGTTTCTCTGCACCGCGAAATGGCACGCGTATACATAAGGGTGGAGGAAGCATGAGACGCGAAAAAAATGCCACGAATTCCTTCTTCCGTACACCCTTCTTTTAGCTTAAGAATTTTCCGCCCACACTCTAGCGCCCTTCTTGATTGATCATCTAGCCACGATAATGTCGATACAATCCCCCCCAACGATTCTTTTCAAGATTTTCACGTACCAACGAAATTTTTTTTTTCAACAATAAATATACATGCGTGACGTGAGCTTTTTTCGCGACAATATATTCGTTATATCAGCGATATTACTCGAGAAATTATTCGTAAAAAATCATCTTCGTGAAGTTTATGAGCGGGAAAAGTAGTTTTTTTTCTTCGATTCTTTTCCATACCAATCGATGGTAATAAAAATATTTGCCTATTCAATTTTTTACAGGATTTTTTTTACTAAATTTTTACTATTACGAGTATTATAGATACCACATTATAATATATTATGTTACGCAACGTAATATATAATGTGGTATCCATAACGCTCGTGATATTTTTCGGAAATTTAGTAAATCGATTAAGGCGTTGTTTCAAAAATGTGCCCAGCACTATTCCCCATTGTGCTTCTTACGATAGAGGATATATATTGCAACAGGGAGTAGACATTTATTACTTTCCCAAAATGATAAATATTTATCCTAATTTTTATTTAATTATAAAAACGATAAATTAATTTTTGTAATTCATTAATTTGAAATATTGCCACTGATGAATACGATTTTTTTCCCATAATATATATATGAAACGAAACATTATTTTTCGCTGCTTAAGTATACGAGGGACCTTGCAAAATTATTATACCACGCGATGAGAGGCAAAGTTTTTTTTTTGTACTTCGCGTCGTATATATAATGGCTCGCGAGGGGAATTAAAAGCATTTCGAGTAACGCGGGTCTCGTAGATCGTTGAATGTGTGTTTTTTTTTTTTTTTTTTTTTTTTTTGAGGAGCAATTAATAACGAGTCTCGAGCTCCCCGTTCGTCCTTCATCCACGATCGCCATAACGTAGTCATCTTATTACAACACTGCTAGGATATCCGTCTCATCAATTTATCGCAACGTTTCATCCCTCTCGGGCACTCGACCGTTTTCACGTACAGAAACGATTGAAAAAAAAAAAATTGATAGATAGTATTTCACATTCTCGGAACGCCCGGAAATCTCATTCCAGGCTCTTTTGTTACGAACTATATGAACCTTAAAAAATGTACGAGTCGAGTGATTCGAAGAAAAAAATTAAAAACTCTCGAAAAGGTCGCGAAATATTGTATATATATGTATACAACGAATCTGAGGGTGTTCACTTCAAAGTCAATTAATCCATCTCTTCGTATATAATTTAGTGTATAAATCTCATTTGGGCGAAATTATAGAATTTCTCATAATTCTATTAAAGAATTACCCACAGTATATATTATTATATATCGTTATGTTATATATATATGACAGATTTTGCGGGCTGTGGTTTCGATTTCCGATTTACTTTTCTAACCCTTTGTATATGATTCGTTGGGTAATTGTAATTCGTTATCTTGCGGCAAGGGTCTCAGTGACGGTGGTGTATAAGAGAAGCGTCGGTAGGATTCGATGTTGACGTCGTCAAGATAGTCTTGTCTCATTGGTGGCACGCGAAACAGCAGTAGGATAAACGACATCAAAACGCCAGAAGTGCGTCTTGAGTAAATTTTCACGAGCTCGGGGTTTCCGTTCTGCCTAATTGCTATGACAAACAGACAAATAGACGGCAGAAAGGCAACCTTCTCGATCTCTGCTCTCGCGCACAAGGTGCAAGAACAACCCCCTCGAGCTAAAGGATCCTCGTGATCCCTATCCTTTCACTCTCTACTGTTTTGCAACGAAAATTTCCATCATCGACGTCTCCTCCTCTATATATCCATCCTATATATCTCCAAATGACTATATTTTAACTAATTTCATAGCCTGATACGAAAATAAAATAAGATGGATGAAATGAAAAAAATTTTCTCGCAAAAACTAATCTTTAAAAATACGCGATAGTATGAAAAAAAGTGGCTCAGCAAACGTAGCTTTTCTAGCGTAAAAAAACAGCATAAAACTGTGAACCACTATAAAAAAAAATTTAGAGCAGCCAGAAAATTCGATCGAATTTCAATTATTTCGTTTTCGTTTAAGTAATTAGCTAGATTCAGACTCATCGTCATATTACGTTTATAAATGCTTTCAAATCAGTCTGGCGGGTGTATCACCCATTCTCTCCAATCCTCATATTGGTGCCGACGACATTGCGAAGATTGAGTATCAGCGGCTTAAAAATAGAGACGATAGTCCCCGAATAACAATAATTAAATAAAACTCATTGGATTATTGCCAAAATAGTATTATCTTATTGTGACTGGAAGTTATTAAAACTAACATACCGTCATCGGGTGAGAATTCGCTTACCTAGGATACAATAATAAATTACGTAGCCCGTAATATTTAAATAATCTTGCGGTCACTACTTGTATGAGTATTAAAAAAATTGTATAATTTAAAAAATCTCCGTCTGCTGATTCTGCGTCCCCGGAATTCATATTTTATTGTGTAAAAGTATAATGATCCCCATACCATTCGTTAGTTCTCATCCATCAGCGTTTGTGAATCATAATTTTTCAATCAAGCAATTAGTTGATTCATATTTATTATTTTTTGTTATATCATTCCAACTAATCCCATATGCCTTGAGCCTTAATTCTTTTTATTTCTATTTACTACACAACATTGAGTGAAATAATCGTCGTTTGCTCATTCCTAAACAGCTTGATCCGACACATTGCTCGTATACGAAATATATGAACGTCCCTGCCGATGCGTTTCCGGTGATATTTTTTTTTTTTTTTGTGACCCTCGCCAATCCCAAAACGCTGAGGCTGCGTGTGTCGCCTGATTCCCATTTCATCGCCCCCCATGGCCAGCAGCATAGCCTCGACCAGGGTCGTCGTTGTCTTCGCTGTCGTCGTTCAACCTTCCCCCTTTCCCTTCCGCCGGTCCATAGCGCTTTTCCATCCCTTCCACCCGCCCCCCAAACATGCGGGCATCCTATTATGCAATTAGAGAACGAAGAGCAGACCTGCCTGGCCGAACGAAATTCTAAGGGAAAGCGAGATAGGCGAGTGGAGAAGCTCTCGCGTAAGAGGTATATCGTTATCGAACATGACAGGACACGGCCGTCCGACACACCCTTTCTTCGTTCGAGCCTCATACGACGTTTGGCGAGATCTAGTCATGGACTAGACTTGCCACGCAACCTCCTCCAACCCTCAATATATATATACGTGGTCTTCTATATCTTCACCGGTACTCTGCACTACGATTTTCGACCAGCACACCACTTGCTTATCTCAAAAATACTGGCATTGACTATAGCTGTCTCTCCTACTCTTAGTATACCCAACAGCTTGAAGCATTATAGGAGAGAAGCAGAGGCAGCCAATATCCAGATCATTTTCGTGTATGTCACATCTACCGATTCAATTGAGTTTCCATTTCCATCCCTCGGATAATGCAACAATCGTCTATCATAAGCAGAATTGTTAGGACCAAAATATGAAAAGTGGAATGAAATAATCTGTGAGCGTGTAAATCAGTGCACATGTAAGATAGATGGACTTTAAACCGATTTCTTAATAAAAATGATACATACCGAAACTTCTGATTGATGATACCTTGAGATGCTACCTTTTCGCTAATATTTTTTGTTCCGTCAGTCTGATCGGAATCTTCGAGACATCACGTGTGTTTTCAGGTTCCTGCTCGTGGTATTAAACAAAAGTTAAAATCGCCCCAACGTCCTTCGATATAACTGCGTAGGTATGTCGAACTTTTGAGACGTTTTTCCTGAGGTTATGAGGGTATAGCTTTTGCAACGCTAGAATCTCTACCGTTGTCTCACGAATATCAGCTTTTGCTCAGTCTCTATCATCATTCCAGGAGATTTCACCAGTGCGGGTTGATTCTACGCTGCAAGGTTTCTTCCCCCTAGTCATTTCTCGTTATTCGCACGCGGGTTTCACCAAGTCTAGTCTGTGCAAGATTTTCATCGTCACTACGCTCCTTCAGCAGAGTGCGATACATGAGACTCAGTTTAAATAAGCCGCAGAGGGCGACGTGACAGCGCGTATTGATTAATCAATTTTGTCAGGGAAACAGCATGTGCCGGAAGTTTGAATGTTTTGTTGGGTGGACAATGTTAAGATGATGCTGGCATATAAGTGTGTTTTGAAGATTTTGTCTTCGAATGTTTCTCCGTCCCCCCTGCGCTGAAAATGGTTAGACGTAGAGATGCGGGATTTGAACCCGTTTGACCCAGTGTCTGGAACAATCTGGCTGCCGGTTCTTCCTGAACCCTCCGACTACTCGCCTCCACGTTAATTTAATAGAAGGGACGCCTGTGCTGCCCTAAAGCATCCTTCTTGATGCTACTACGTATTATTAGAAGACAAGGCTCCCATACCGCAGTCTGCAGAAGAGATACGTGTAAGGCTAACTTACAAGCGGTAGTGGTGGATTCGGTTATCAGACGTTTCGTGGCAACGCCATAACTCTCCCCGAACCCTTTAAGATCTAACGCTGGTTTATCTATCGTTCACCACCAAATCTATGCTAATATCCGGGTGCAAGCAGATTATTCCCACGAATATCGGTATTATTGAATGCCCTCTGCTGTATAAGGACGCCCGATGAATCATGATGACCAAGCACATGGAACTTTTTGACTCCACACAAGGTTTAATTGTTCTTTGGCATAAATTTTGAAGATGTAGACACTTTACGGTACCGAATGCGTTCACATGTCCCGTGCGGTGTCCGCAGATGGATCGGATAAGGATATATATATATATATATATATAAACATATATATATATATATATATCACCTTATACTATAAGGCTCCATACCCCGTCGAGAGTAATTTGAATTTCATAGCAGTTTAACGATCTTAATTAGAAAGCCCTCGGTCGTAGGAGAGAAATCCTTCGGGTGGATGGCCAGGGCAGAAACGGCACTGTGGACCCTTGAATCACGAAACTCTCTCCCGAGAACCTCGGAGGCTACTTCCTCCTTACCCTTTTAGACGTTTCGGGCTGGTGCTGGTCGAGCGTGAGCTTATAACCGAGAGGATACTCTCACGGGAGTGAGACTGTGCGAGCCGAAGCGTTGTCGGAGCTTCTCCTTCATTGTACGGGGGGAAGGGAGTTTCTCGAACGGTAATTGTTTTCGTATTAACATGCTGCCTAAAATGACCCTATGGTCTAAATCTTGTCCAGCATGTGTCTTGATATACACCCAGATCGTATCTTATTCCGCAAACTCGGCTAATTATGTATTATGAGTCTCATTTGCAGCATTTTTCATGGACTGTTCGGCTTTTTTTGCACGAAAAGCATCTAAATCTAAATCCAATCCTTGGTTCACAAAATGCATTCAAAAATGCATTGCTGTTACGAAATGAATCACTTTTCATGTTGTATTTCTTTAACCAGTCTTGAATAGAGTGAAAAAAATTAAATCTTAAGCGTCTATCGGCGCTCGTGGCTTTAACTGAATCTAAATATAATTTCGTGGGATGATTTAAAAAAAAACACAGTGTTTTATTATCTCTCGCTGCGCGTTTTCGAAGGAAAACGAAAAAAAAATCTCATGTCCAATATTTGCCTAATCCCGTGCAAGAGTTCAAGAGTTTTTTCACTGCAAAAACAACGCGATATTTTGGTAATGAATAAACGAAAGTCGCGGGCATGAGAGTTGCGTCTACGCTTTAATACCCGCGTTATAAAGCTAGTCACGCGGTGCTGTCCGCTTGGTTCATGGTTATATATATTCGCGAATATATCGTTTTAATATACCCGACGTGCTGGGGATGTTTGCATCGGTCCCACCTTACCCTTACCCCCCTGTAAAATCTACCGTCCAGTCAGTATATGTGTATATAGTCCGGTATAGGGGGTGGTTAAGGGTGTGCTTACAGCTGGTACGGATGAACAGTGGATTTTCCACGGTAGCTCGCCTTCGCGACCAGCCCAGTGGCCATGGTCCTCCCCATAGGGCGTTTGTTCTGAGGGAGAAGGCGCTTAGCCTCCTTCCTTCAACCGCCCCCAACCTATCCTCCCTAAAAGAAACATAAATAAGACAAATAGGGCGATCGACAATAGAAAAATATCGAATGTACCGAATGCTCCATAAATCGGAGGGTGAACCGAGAAAAAAAAGGAGAGCGGTGCGCCACACAAGAGTAAAAAGAGGAAGAGAGAGAGAGAGAGAGGGACCGTGGCCAGCACTGTGTAAGGCTAGCGTTCTTTTTATGTTCCAACGCGCTCCCTTTTTTCCCTCATGTCTCCGTTTTTTTTCCTCCCGATTCTTTGTCCCCACCATCAACCATTTTTCCATCCAAACTTTCGCTATACCGGTTATTATCCGTACAGTTAAAATATGATTACAATCTCACGTGTTTATTTTTCCAATAATCGGAGTTTAAAAAATTTCCCTCGTTTGATCATTGTCAGGTGCGACACGAAATTTAAAAATAAAAACTCACTTTCTCGTATTTACGTTATGATTCTCGTCTTCGTTAGTATTTACAATACTCGTATATCCCGCTTGTTGCTAACACGCGTGAGACTGCCGTGCGGATATGAGAGGGTCGAAGAGCCGAAAAGGGGTTTGTAAACTCGAAGAAGCAAAGGGTATATGTGAATGTATGGGGTACAAGACGACCGGGGGAAAAAGGAGACGGGTATTCGAGTGCGGGAGCTAGCACCCGAGAATTCCCAGGTTTACGTTTACAGCCTTAACTACAAATTCGACAGAGTTACCGAGGCATAAGAGGGCGGGAGGATTGTGTCTCGCAAGGGTGGTTAGCTGCTTGCAAAAGCTCCCGATCTCATCTCCTTCTTACAGTTGTTAAGAAGTCCCTCTGGGCTAATTTTCCCTCTCTCTCTCTCTCTTTCTCTCACTATCTACCATTCTCTATACCTTCGGATCTCTATGCCATTCTGTTCATGTTGGGCTTGATCGTTCTACGTACGATCGCTCGAGTCCCCAAGCTTCTATTATACCCACTGTACAGAGCAACACCTATGCTGTCTTCAGATTTTCTCTACCAATCTTCAGAATCCCTGCAATCCTTTTCCCACTGAAATAAGGTGTATGCGAGATCCATAAAGATTTATAAGTATAAGTATATATATTTAAGGTTCATTTCTATCAGAGACTCGACGAAAAATTCTGTATACCTTGGACATGTTTTCTTCCATTATTTCCATTTGTTCCACTTCTTGTGATGATAAAATTGGAAAAAAAATAATAATAATGCAAATACCTTCCAGTACGCTGGTTCATCGTTCGGAAATCATGGGATAACTTTTTTATGTCTTTCTCCTGTTGGCTTTCCACATATAACTTCTTTACTCTCTCTCTCTCTCTCTCTCTCTCTCTCTCTCTCTTTATCTGCCGTGACTGTCGATCGGTGTTGTTTTTGTGCCTTTTGCTTATTTCGAGACTTCATATAACGTGAATATATACAAAATTGACTGCGTGGTTCATTTCTCTCTTTGGAGCATTATTAAGTTTGCTGGTGTTATTTATTGTCCCCCGGTATTTACTGCGAGCAGCTGCCAGAACAGCACAATAAAATGAAGCACCAGTGTATACGTCAGTGTGTCATTTGCGTACCCCACCCCCCTCTCTCTTACTTTCCTCATTCCAATATTATGTTCTCGTGCTTTTTGCCCCCAACTCTCGTTCTCGATACTCTTTTTCCTCGTGTATAGGTGATAGTGTGTGAGAGGTTCTCGATTTCGTTTCTGGCTCGCGAGCATACGCGGGGGGTAGTTTTTTTCCGGAGAGTTTACTGTGAAAAATAATATCCTATCGGTGGTTACGGAGCTTGCGGGATGCTTCGTCGCTTATTGCGGCGAGTTCTCTGATTTATTCGTGATAATTCACAGGAAACATCGAGAAATAACCACCCTCCAACTACGTAACATCGTCACCCTCAAATGAAGCCTCGAACCCGCGTACAACGAAATTCGAGAAAAAATGTCGTTGTTGGTTAAACAATGGTTTACTTTTTTTCACTCTCGAGAGATAAAATTATCATCCCTCGATAGGCTTCTTAAGGGGTGTCTTTTTTCCAAAGTCCTGCGATTGTTCTTCTATCAGAACGATCCGAATAAAAATTATAATTTTAGCTCGAGCTGTTTCTATGCACCGAATCAAATGTTCTTGTTGTTAAAATAACAAAAGTATCTTATTTTTTCCTTTGGTTCTCGCGGTCTCTTCGTTTTTTCTCGGGTTTCTGCGACGACCTCCACCCTCCGCGTGAAAGGTCGCCGGTGCTCTGGTCGCAGAGTGGGTAAACTTCGAGATAAATGTGACACCTTTTATCGTTCATATAATAAATACCGTCTCTTCATCTATAAAACAAACGACCCTCCGAAATCTCGAGCCAGCACCCCTCTGGATTCCAACCCCTCATCCGAAAAGCACCGCGAGAACTCTCTCTCTCTCTCTCCCCACGCTACCGCCATGTATACACGAGGAGGAACGAAGAAAATTCCACGACACTTTCTCGCTTCCAGCAAAAAGGAAAGCTCCGCCGCATCGCTTTTCGCTCCTTGCGCATTTTTTTACCTCTCGAGGCGCAAAAAAAAATCCTCAATAGCGTCTCCGGACTTTTTTTGTTGTTGTTATTGTTTTTAACCTCCCTTCGTTCTCAGCGAAAAACGTGTGGTCGTTGAGAGACTTCAAAGACCTCCTCACAGTATTGTTTCTCATGGCCCGAGTATTAAACGAAGTTTTCATTCATATGATGAATCGGTTTCGATGAAAAATATAACTCCAAGTTGTGATATTAATATGCATTCAACGGTTGTCAAGTGAAATGGAATGATGATTATCAGATTATTGTTCCAGTGCATTGGATGAACAAAAAATTCCCAAAACTATGTACCAAGTACCGATCGCTCGGTCTTGTTTCTAAATTACAAAAATTGTAGGTCAATTTTATGAAATAATTGATAATCAATAAACTTACAAACAAAATAAACAAAGGATGCATTCCTCACAGTAACAAGATCATCATAAGTGAAATTTATATTACAATATATTTTCAATTCCATTATTAAATTATAATATCGTGACAAGTATTTCAAGTAATTATATTAATTTAAAAAAAAACGGTTAGAAAGTCTTCAGAATTCATAGAACAGTTAAATGTTTATTGATCCCTAAATTTATAATCCTTCATCTTTCCATCGTCTCTTCAAGGAGAAACGAATCTCGTACTTTACCAATTGTTCCCCGCAGTCTACGACGAATTTGCCATACTTGCGACAGTCTCTTCATAAATATTGTCTCGTGTATATACATTATTAGTAACGACAGTGAAGATTCGCAAAGTCTGACGCACCCGAGCGTGTAATTACATCGAGAAATCCTTATTTCCCTCCTCCCCCCGCCCCCTGCTCCGTCAAGACCGCCATCGGAGAATGCCAGAGTCTGAGGAACAGTGCGCGTCTCAACAATTTCCTCTTAACACTCTAATTATCATTATTAGTTGGCGCGCATAGTCGTGACGTATATACATGTCCCGTAACGTACTACGTAGGATCTTTATATATGTACACCAAGGGAAACGGAAAAGCCGCAAATCTCTCTTTCTCTCTGTCCCTCTCTCTCTCTCTCTCTCTGTCTCTCTCTCTCTCTACCCCTTGACTCTTCGCGACCCTCACGGGTTGCTTGACGATTTTCTTAACACACATTTCCGCGAGACACGCAGTTTGATATTAAGGGTGGAGTGTTGCTCTCGTCGTCGAGTGTGAGCAAAGATATTGCTACGGAGGCGCCGAACTAATGACTCTCATGACTTTGCTGGCCGGGAAATATCCGGCAATTGCTTAAATATAGATTAAATACGAGTAGGAGTCGAAGGAAGCGAAATTCACAGTGGAAAAGCACACATGTAACACTCGAGTTGTCCTATATAGGGAGTTAGAACCCGCTGGTAAATACGAAGAGAGAAAGAGAGAGAGATGAGAGAATAGTCATCCGTTGTATGCTCGACTATTCGTCGACTGCTGGCGTCGGGGTGGTTGACTCTCTAACCAACGATTTCACAGAGCGACCAACTTCCCATTCTATACCTCGTGTGCCCCTCTCACTGCCTGTGCTCGTGTGGCGATGCGATGTCATAAATCCCGCAATAATTCAGCACTGCGCTAGACACCACGGATGTTTGAATAATTATATATGTGTGTGTGTGTGTGTGTGTGTGTATGTTCGTGCGTGCGTGTGGGTATGTATACGTTATACTGTAATGTCATATTTGCAATTACCAGCCCTTAATGTTTGAACCGTATCGTCACAAAACAGGGGAAGGGGGAGCTTTTGGATCGTACTTTAGTTTTTCTTTCTCACTATATTTCAGACACAATTCGATTGCTCGAAGGAAAATAATAACGAACTCACAACAGTCCTCTGTATGAGGAAGAAACTTTCTCGATTTGTATAATCAATAAATGTATTGACGTGGAAAATCTTAACTCGATTTAAGAAAATCGGAGCAATACAGAATAATTTCCATAGTCCGCATTTTTCACCATCACAAATTAATCTTGATTTTTCTTGGGGTCGATGGAATTTTTTTCCCCTTAAATCAGTGTGCACTCATTGGCAAAGTTTTGGAGAACGTTGACCAGGGAAAAGCGTTTTTTGCTTCCAGTTTATTTGGTAAATACGCGATCGGAAATCCTGCGGGTATATGAAAGAGGAGTTAAAGTAGCTTGGAGGATGTACGAGGGATTCGTAAGACGCCTCGCGGCTCACCGTTAGATGCAAACTCCTCATGATGCTGGATCTGAATGCCATCGGCAAGGAGGATTTTTTTTTACGTAAAGCTTCCGATTCATCCCCCCCGGTGCGGTGTCTTCTCTCGCTCTAAGTAGATTTCGAGTGGGAGATTTATACGGGCTGATGATACGGCTCAAGCAGCCGCCAGCACGCGTCACGACGTTAATCGAGGGTTCGTGCAATCGAGATGCTTTCGATATATATATTTGTATCCAGGCACTATTAGTCAAGCATTTTTGATAATCCTGCTTAGCAAATAACACTTTTTCCAACGTTCGTCCCCCTCATAGAAGATGATGGTTAAAAACATTTTTTTTTTTTTTTTCGATTTCCCAATACCAAATGGAGAAAATAAAAAAAAAAAAAGAAAAATCCTTGTGCATCAGACCACCTTGTAGAAGGAAAACTATAATTGCCAGACGTGTGACTGATGAACAAACTGTTGGAATCGCAGTGGTCGAATTTTGAACAAGTCAAGGCACGAGTATATAGCGATAGAGGTAAAATCAAAATGAGCCTCGACGCGACGGAAAAGTGGTGCCTGGGGAAACGGTAGTAGGGAAATATTAAACAGTCTTGTTTTCCCATGAATCAGTTAGAAATATCTTATATATATATTATATATACTATATACACAGATAGTGGTGAGGGGGAGCGTTTCGTGGTTGATGGTTGAGACTTTGAGGGAGAAGTCTCTCGCGGCAGCAACCCCTTTGGATCTCTAATGACACCCTCTCTTATTCCCTAACCCCCCTTTTTCCACTTTCATTCTCTTCGCGATCACTTTCTCTCTTTGTCGCGCATATGCGGTCGCAATTCATTCCCCAGGTCGGTGAATTTCACCGTCATGTCCGACTGCGTTGTCTCACCGTGACAAAAGTTTATTCCTTTCTTTTTTCTCCTCGTCCCGTTCCGACAACTCTTCGAATGCAATCGTAAAATATTTTCAAAACTCTCGAGACAAAAGCTCATACATTCATCCACGAATTTATGTAGTAAAATCATCTTTTCATAGAAATCTTTTATTCGGGCTATTTTTTTGATTACTCATTACATCTAGTATCGTGGGGTTCTTGGCAATTATAAAAGGCGTGTGTTGATTAGCTAGGAAAAACATTGTACATTAAGTTGTCTTTCAAAATCAACGAGCTTCGTGGTTTTAAATTATTTTCAAGACTTTAAATTATTTTTCCAACGATTAATTTCTTTATCATTGAGTCTTTAAAAAAAAAAATCCATATCTTAATGATGCAGCGGAAATTTAAAATGCGAATCTCAACGCCAAGTTATTTTCATCCAATTCGAAAGATTCAAGAGGGACAGGCATTATCAAATATTCAACTGCTACTTCATATGTCATTAAAGTATTCAAGTAGAACCAGCTTGGAGACATACAAAGCTCAGACAAAACTCTTCGATTACGTCCTTTCTCCTTGCAGAGTCCCGGTGCACACTGACAATTGCTCTAATTCTCTGCCAAAGACACCAGGACTATCTGAGCTACATTTAAATGCCTGACTAATGTCTCGAGCTTTCCTATACCTTTTTCTTCCACGCTATATTTATGACATTAGAGAAAGAGATCAAGAGAGATCAAGAGAGAGAGAGAGAGAGAGAGAGACAGAGAGAGAGAGAGAGAGAGAGAGAGGACATGGAGAGTTTGTCGTTTCTTCCTCTTCGTGGTTTCCTCGTTGATACTCTTCTCCCGCGATTTTGTAACTTGTACTCTCAACTACGAGCATCTTCTACGCAGCTAAATGTATTAGTCACAGATGTACAAGCTATGTACATATATTTCTCGCGTGTTAAAACATTACCTTTTTTAGCTGAGCAAATTTTATTTAAGTCGTTAGTTTAGCCGCTTTTTCGTCACGATTATTAGAACAATGAGATAATGAACCGGAAATCGACGATTTTCAGAATCGATTAAAGAAAATAAAAGGCAAGAGAAAAGTAAAAGTCTACTTGCAAAAATTGAGATGCTGGATATAAAATGGTGATTCCTTTTTTGGCTATCTGATGGAGAAAAAGCTTCCTTTTCGTGTGAAAAAAAATAGATTTTTGATACCAATATGTTTAAGTATTTAATACAAAGTAATTAATGCTCTATGGGAATTAATTAATCTTTTTTCAAAGTAACGAGAATGCCCATATCTTAAAATCGTTTCGCATCGTATAGTACACCCGTTATAATGTATAGATCTACCAAAAAGACCAAAAAGATAGTCGCGTTGACGGAACGACTATCAATCTCTTTTTAACAGCTTCGTAACATCTCTCTCTCTCTTTCTCTCTATCTCGAATTTCTAGAAGGGCAAGAGGGAGGGAGGATCAGATGAGAACCCGAAGACGAAGCGAATACTAAGGGATTTGTACGCTTTCGTGGATGGTGTGAGAGCGTTTCTTTTCGCCAATGATCCTCGCGCCAGGATCTCGAAGAGAACCACCGCACGAATCGTTAATTTGTCATTCGTTGCCCTGCAAACTATTCACAAAGCCCGTACGTAGCATTCGCCTTTTCTCTTTTTCTCTGCACTCGTCTCTGCTGTGATCTCTCACGGTTTTCGTTGATCGTCTCTTTTCTGCTCGCAGTGTTTTTTTTCTTTGGACATTCTTAAGTGGATACTCTGGTATGGAGGTCGAAAAATTGAGGGACATTGGACTCAATTTGAGCAATGATTTCGACGAAAAATATTTCGTTATAATATACTTTTGATAAATGATTCATGAAAAATATTCCAATTTTGCATACCATATAGTTTTATATTTTCATTTTTTTTAAATTTATTTGTTACAATGATACTCGATACTATCGCCTTCGTTGTACATGAAACAGATGGAAAATAACGAGGAAATACGAAAAGAAAAATTGTACAGAATCGGAATAGTAAGCAAAATATGCATTCGATTTTTTACTCTCTCGTTACGCCGCGCTCTCGTGATGGACAGGTTTGATGGACGATGTGCTTTTTTTTTAAGTATTTTACTTGCTCACTCCATCCCGATAATTTTTTCTCTCCCTCTCTTCTCTTATTGTACCCGGGTGTATGTACTTTGGGTGCTGTATCTCTGGAAAAATTAAACGTATATATACGCGATGCGAAAGATTTCCGGGAATTCTCGAGTTTCACCATTGTTCGAAAAGAACTTTTTTTCCTTTTTGTGCGCAAATAATTGGCGAGAGTCGAGCTTCCGGGCCCCGAGCCGTATTAATAATGTCCGACTCTCGGTATTTTACCCTTTCGTATACTTTTGCAATGAAATCTGACGATGTCGGAGGCCTTGCGAGCCTATTTCTTCACTGTTTTTCAATTTTTACTCGTTTTCCTTCTTCCATCACATACATACATTTTTTTTCTCATTCATTCTCTGAATGCCCGAAGGGACAGTTTGGTTTGTTGGGTATTACGTAACGTTCTGTCCGTTGGCAAAATGGCAAAACTCGAGCGGTCGAAATGGACAATGCTTATATTTCGTTTTTCCTTCATCCTTTCCGATGCTTGCCTTCCCCCCCTTTTTTTTAACTCGATATACACAATGTCTCTCGTCCCTGCGCGATTCTTTGGTCGCTCGTTCACTCGCATCTTTGTATTTTTTCAGGCAGACGATGCGGAAGGGACGATACGGAAGGGACTCTGAAATAGTTTTTTTTTTTTTTTTTTTTTCGAATATGAGAAATTTGAAACGTTGGGACAGAGAGATTGATACAATGAACAGGTAAATATCTATGAAATCATTTTAAGAACTCTCTGACCATGGGAAAACACGCCTTACTACTATGCTTCGTATGGGAATTGAAAACAAAAAACTTTAGCCGATGAAAAGTGTTTTGACTGACAAAGATTTTCTACCAACGGAACGTTTGTTTTAATTTTCTTGACCACGAATTCGGTCAACAGAACAATTTTTTTTTCATTCCACTATCATCGTTAAGTATAATGAAATTTCATTAATTCATTTACATGATTTGTAATTAAATTATAAAATTTTGATTATACAGTTATAATTTAATCATTGTTATGACGGCAATTAAAATTATTGCTTATGCGACTACAAAAATTAATCTCTACTCTAGGCATAGGCACCCATTGTTCAATTCGTCGCATTTTTTTCTAATTTTTTTATGATCAATTATTTGATAAAAGTGACCTACGTTATTTATACGTGCATGCATATGTTAGAATATAAAATAAAATTATCAACGAAGAATGCTTCCTTCAAAGTAACCAGTGCATCTCTGATCCATACCTAAACAATCATTACGGTTGAAAAAACAGTCTCCCCTCATTTTCTCCTTTTCTCACATAAGACTGAAATCCTAAAAATTTCAACCAACCCATATATCGATAATTCCCATAATGGTGCGAACGGATACAGAAAAAAGGAGCCGTAAGAGATGGTCAGATAAAGGAAACAGAGGCGAAAGGACCACATCATGCTAGATTTATCGGAATTCCGTTGTCCGTGTGTTATGTATACTTCGGGGTAGGGGGTTTTGGTCACAGGA
>OY751313.1:2664361-2756927 GCA_963564615.1 Rhorus exstirpatorius
CAGGAATTGAGTCACTTAATTTCACCGACGTTAATAATTAATTCCGACTTAGCATTTAAAATTAAATCTCATGAAAATAAAGATTTTTAAAAACTTACAATAATCTCTGTGCTTCGTCGAGGATCTCGAGAATTTTCGAGAATAGCTAACATCATCGTTATACCGGATATAACACGTGTTTTGCGCAATATTCTGTCACGTAACACCCTTAACTTAACAACCCTTATTTCCAACGGTTATGCTCCAACCGGATGTACAGAGAGTGAGGCGCTCCTATTATGCAAATGTATTGTACGCGAGAGGTTGAAGTGCCTCGACCATGAGAGTATGATGGTTCGTGGAATGACCATTCGGGAAATGACCCGATTGCGAGCAGGGCTAAGGGATAACGGAGTGAGCATCATCGTTTAGCGTACGTGGCAAGTGTCCTTGCCAAAAATTTCAAATCTTCTTGTCGCTATATTGTGTCATCCCTCATTCCTGCAGGGTTAATGATACGCAAATTCCCGATGCCTTTTATAGGGACAGATGATGAGAGAAAAGTAAATTCAATTAATTTAACGTCCATTGCGTCTCGCTTTGTCGAATAACAGAGCCAAATTCCATAACTAAGAGTCCAAGAGGCTTCTGAAGGATTCTCTTGAGATGTCCAGTAGGAACATTCCCAAGTGTTTCGTTTCCAACCATCGTCATCGTTCTCGACGTTGTTATGATTGGTGGTCAGCCTAGAGTGTATGTGAAAGAGAGCGAGAGAGGAAAGAGAGAGAGAGAGAAAACCGAAGCCCTAACACTCGGACGAAGCGAAACCTCGAGGCAGGGGGTGGTTAGTAGGAACGAAGGGTGGCTGTTTACTTTTGGTGTTGGGCAAGTAGCGCCCAGCGTGCATGCTGGTTCTCTCTGATAGCAAACACTGAGTATCGATCAGTATGACTCTGGTAAACAACTATTGTAGACTAGTATGGTGTCTGTATATAGAATGGACTTCGTTTCAACCCTCCCTTGCCCCTATCTCCTCGGTTATAACCCTCCAACGACCCCCTCTACCTCGTCAACTCCTCGACGTTATTCCGCATCTGTATCGCTTGCTCTCTCTCTCTCTCTATCTCTCTTTCTCTCATTGTTCCGTTTGTTGTGCATAGTCGTGCCAACGAGTACGAGCGTTCCTCGGCTCGAAACAACGTGCAATCGTGTATTAACGATATGCTTCCGTGTTTCAAAAACAACAACCTGACGTTGGCGAGTTAAAACGAGAACTCACGAAAAATTGTTGAAATTATTGCTGGCAGTGGATTAATCGGTTTTTTTTTCGCTGGATTGAGAATGTGTCAGAGTTTAGGGGTAATTCAGGTTGAATTTTCGTACAATTTAGTGAATTAAGATGGCACTGTAGTGATAAAAAGATAATTTGAGTTCATTCAGACTTTTTGTGTATATGTCCGGAATATTTCTAAGGCATTCTTTTTCAGTAGATTACAATGACGCTTCAAGAAAATCTTTTTCGTTATTTGTTACGGAAGCATTTTTTTAATCACATTTAGATTGCGCTGAAACAAGAATAGTCGAGACGCTGATGTGTACGCGATATTTTTTCATGGTTATTATTCCGGTCGGCATTTTTTTCTGTTTTTTTGGTCGAGTGCTGCCCTGCGAGGGATGCTAATCATCTTGGCGAAGGGTGTCTGAAATTGTCGCCTCGTGCGTGCAAGAGACTCCCCAACAGTCCAACGAGGGCCCACCCTTATCCCCTGTTGCCGCGTACATAGCCCGCTTTTTCACGACATCACCGCCACCATATAACCGGCTCGCTTAACCAAACAACCTTGATAAATTATGCAAAAATCAACAACCATCCCGTCGCTCGTTCTACCTTGGCTCTCGCGCCACACTTGCAATGGTCTCTCGTGTTTTTGCCCGCAGAGCGAAACTCGTAGCTTTTTTTTATTTCTGTTTTCATTTTTTTTTTTTTTTTTCACTTTACAATTTGAAATTTCTTGCTGATTGTATCGGCTTTTCAAGACAATACGAATCGATAAGCGTATACATATTTAAATATATATATACATATATATATATATACAGGATGTCCTATTTTAAGGGGAAGGGTGGCCATATCTCACAAACGGTTAGGCAGATAGAAGTTTTCTTTTTGACAAAAGTTATAGTCTCGAGGGAAAAATTTACAATTATCAACTCACAATTATTTTAACTTTGTCGATGGAGGCCTCAGAATCAAATAAAGGTTATCCTCAATTTTCAAAACCCAAACCTATATAACATTTTTAGAACACACAATTATAGTCGAATTAAAGACAAGTCAAACGAAAAATACAATTATCCTTAGCTTTGTAATCACCGGAGTTATGACACTGTAAAGCTGTCACCAACGTTGCCCGTTCACCGCATGCGACAGCATTTCCCAAGTTACCCAATGTTGACCATTTCGAGCAATTTTCGTACACATATGTTTTTACCGCAGGAAAATTGAAAGCCGAAAGTTAGTTTTCACTCAATAAAAAAAAATTATAATGAGGCGAATAGGTGTTTTGCTGCTAATCAGTTCTTCTCAAATATTTTGATTAATTCGGATAAATTATATTTCGACGAATTTCATGTCGCAAAGGATATTTTTTTAGGTTCAATTTCGATAGTGGCTCAACCCTTACAATTGGAGCATCGCGAACGCGATCTATCTCATGTGTTATATCGCTAAGCTATATTTGTATGTATACGCGTATGTATGTAGAGCAGCAAAACTACTTGTTCATCACGCAATAGTTATTCATCTGTCGGTTATATCGGGACGTTGGAATTTTGCCACGTTCGCGTTAAAGTTGTGCGAGTCGATCGAGCATAAAGTGGCAGTGGTCGTATCTATATGGTCACGGAATTTGCCGTCGAGACTCCCCTCTCTCTTCTTGAAACAATATATATATATATATATAAAAACCGAGGGTGGAGAGGGGATTTTGCGAAGGGTCGTTATCGATGCCACAGGGTGAAAGGTATTCTCTGGGTATTGTTTGCGGGACGAAGCTGTCCTGAAGGCACCGATACGAACTAATAGTCCTGAGATGACGAGAGACTCGAGATCTCTCTCTCTCTCTCTCTCTCAGTTTGCAATGAAATTTCGCAATGCTATATGCAAATAAAGGTATCGAACAACAGGAAACCGACCAGTCGAGACGTAACTATGCGTGTATAACTTATATGTGTATTTTGCTAAAAGTTTCTCATGAACTTCTGACGTTTCTCGAAACTTGATCGGGGTTACATATATATATATATATATAGGAGGGGTCGAATATTGTCATGGGGGATGCATATCGAGGCTGCACGTCAATCGGACCCCTTTCCCGCTCGCTCTCGGGCCTCCCTTGCACTGCGAATGCGGACTACGGTGATGAGCCCGTAAACTCTTGGCGGCAAGAGTACGTCAGGACTGGGTCAAGCTTCGAAGTACTCAATCCCCCCTCTCGTTTTTCACTACCCCTTTCCATCTCACCCTCGTCACATTCTCAGTCAGTGGGTCGAATCGATAACGATGACTGCATGTAAATCCATATATCCATGGAGTATCCGCTTCTGTCCAGGACTCTCTCTCCCTCTCTCTCTCTCTCTCTCTCTCTCTCTCTCTCTCTCTCTCTCTTTGCTCGTCTTGTGTACGATACCTCGTAAATTTTCACGAGCGGAATAAGAACGTTAGTATGGCGAATTGCTTGCAGAAGCACCTACGTGACCGGGACAATTGTACTTGCGAAAAGTGTATAATGCGATGTTGTTGGACTCGTAATATTTTGATCGTCCATTAATGCATGCATCAGTGCCAAACGAATAGAAAAGGAATTAACATTTTCGTTAATTTTACTTTAAATTATCCAAAAAATTTGAGCAGTGAGCTGATTAATCTCAAATTTATAATGAAACTATTACTGTTTTTTTTTAATACTCACAAGTTACTCAATTTCAAGCACAATTCATATCAACGATGATACTGATTTTCAACAAATTAATATTTCTCGATGCCATTAGCACTGAAATAAGATTACGATTGAAAAAGAAAATATATATATCGAGAATTTAAGGATAACGATTCGTAGTCATGTACAGGACTCAAGGAACGAAAGATATTGCAGATTTTTAGCCACTTTTGGTCGTACGGTCACTTCGGTCACACGAATAAAAAATGTACATGTCGCAAAGCACTATAGACACGGCATAGAGAGCGATATAGCGCATTATACCAGCAGAGCGTTTACATAGAGAAAGGTGGAGGGAAGCGAGTGGAGCCCCTCGGTCGAGTGAGGCTATCCTTATACACTGTGCTGAAGGAGAAACGGCGATGTTGAAACGGACGCGAAGTGCGCCGACTCAGTAGCCGCGTGGCCGCGGCAGCCGGAGGGTTTCGTGGCGGTGAAAATCAAGGCGCTGCAGAGTCGCGACGGCAGCCACCGGCGCGCGAACCCCCTATCACCTCTTCACGTAAAGTACTAAAACTAACACGGAAAAAACATTATATACATATATATATATACATACATATATATATATATGCATATGGATATATACATATAAGCACATATATACATATATACATATATATTTATACATCTATTTACATAAATATGTATATATACATGCACGTATGTATGTACCAACGGAAATAATACGATACGATCATTAAAAACCATAAACAATCAATTTAAACGAATTTAAAAGAAAAAATAAAACCGAAAACTCATAATTTAATATACGATTGGACTGACGTTGCATTGAAAGAAACGAAAAACAAAACAACCAATACCAAAAACATCGGAAATGAGACATAAAATCGGGTGAATCTTATACAGCTTCATCCTTCGAGCTCCTACATCCACCTTCTCCTCAACCCCGCCTTCATCGAGATCCGTGTTTTTCCAGAATCGAAAGAATCCCCGCGAAGCCAAAACAAAATTTGTACAACTGAGTTCTCCGGGTGTGGGTGGATTGCACCCTCGTAAACACGTGGCGCGCACGCGGCAGCTCCGGCGCGTCGAAGAGGGGGGTGGCGAAGAGAAAGAGATAGAGAGAGAGAGAGAGAGAGGGAAATACACAGAGAGGCATGCATAAAAATACTCATCTCTGCTTATACGTACGGTTAATGAAAAAATCGAAAAGACGCTAATGCGGCAAGGGAGAATCAACAAAAAAAAAAAATATAGAACGTTAAGACAAAAAACACGTGAATGGTTGGCGAAAGAAGTCCTGGTGAGAAACAAGGTGCGTCAGATCGTCGATCGGGAAACGACAACGTGAAAAAGACTTCGAGTCTGTTTGGACCGGAGTACAGATTGAAATAAAATTGAAAGAACACTTAAAAAAAAAAAAACAATAACGAATCAACGTAATAATTGAGTTTTTGAACCACGATCGTAATAATCTCGCTTCCTGTTCTTCCGGATGAGGATGACATAATCGGCGTTGCTCGTCGTGAACGAAGGTACATTGGTCCCCGTGCGCGTGAGAATATCGAGAAAATAACGGAGGAACGAGCCAGAGTCACGGAGAACGAGTCGACGAGGAGGAAACGGGACATGCTGGAGCCACGCTGGAGACCCATCCAGGTAGCTACAAAAAAAAAACCAAAAAACAAAATCATCAACCCCTCTTCAACCTCTTCGTCTTCTACCGCTACTTCTTCTTCTTCTTCTTCTTCTTCTTCTTCTTCTCTTCTTCTTCTAATTCTGAACAAAATGTCAATTTTCATCGCCGTGTTGTATTTACAACGCTATGTGTCAATTTAGATTGAAAGAGGAACGGAGGAATGATTTAAAGGAAGAAAAATTGACGAGACATAACGAATAAATGGACAAAAAAAATTTAATAATTTTGTAAACTGCAGTATAAATTTCTGAATGATCGAATGCTATGACTATGCACCTATATGCCTGCCCATATTATATGTATCTTCGAATTTATGTATATGTAACAAAGGTTAGCTTGCCCCTCTCACAAAAGCTCTTCCGCACCCTGACCTCCGATGCACCGAAGTTTTTTTCAAGTGCGATCCCTGCACTCTCTCTCTCTCTCTCTCCCTCTCTCTTTCTCTCTCTTGATATTCGACGATCTACGTATATGCATTTATATTTTTCAACTGTACGCTTGCTCTTGTAGCTTGATAGTTACGCCTTTTGCCCAACTCTGGGCAATAATAAATCAAATCTATCTATCTATCTATCTCTCTGTCTCTCTCTCTACCGTCCACTTTTCCATCCACATTGACCGACCGGTATCACCCACGTGACCTTGTACGCGAAACGACGGATGAACGCGTATCGGGTCACGCTCTCGTTGCTCGGAACTCCCGTCTATCTCTCTCTGACCTTGCTCTCGCTTCCTCGTTCTCATACACGCAATACGAACACGCACGAACACCCACATACGCATGCTAATTGGTTCCTGACACGCCGCACAACCTACACTCTCCACACCAGAGGAGAGTGAGTGCCCGAATGATTTGGATTTAAAAAAAATTTTCTTGACCTGTTCAATTTGAAGCTATCCGTTATTTCGTTGAGAGTTCAATATGCTCATTCGTTGTTTGTCCGTAAATGGCGACGTTAAACAATTGATCGACGACCTATTTTTAAGGGAACAACAACCACCCGGCAGAACATCATCGTTGATCCATGCTCAGTTTTGTGACCCATACGTATTTATAAATTTATCGACTGATGTTGGCAGACCGTTGTCTTGGAATTAGTTGGTAAGTAGTTGGTTGAACGATAGACAATGATACAAGCTAGTTTGTCTGGTTGATCGTGACTTTACAATTCGAATATTCAATTATCTTTCAACAACAGCGTAAATATAGTTGCTTACTGGCATTTCATAGATCCGGCTACTGTGGCCGTAATACATCATAATATGAACTTGCATACAACGTTATTTTCAGCGTCAGAGAAATTTACTATCGGTTATATAGTCATTACTAGGGTCCATCACGCACGCGAGAGGTTTTCTGATAGCGCTGCAGCGCTCCAATCTAGTTTCAATGATCGACTAATCACTGTCAAACTGACAGTTGTGACAAACTGACAACTGAAAACCTGACCAATCACAGCATGAATAAAACTTTTTTAAGAGTTTCACTACTATAATCAAAGGCAACATAGACGCTTGAAAGGGCGACGATCGAGGGAGGTGGGTTCGAGCATTATTTTTTCTATGTACGTGGTCCAAAAATCGCTGGGGTTACCCAGCTCGCGATTGATATTCGTGACAGTGAAATTTTAATGAGCGTGTGCCATCGGATAGATGATCGTCGGTTTTACTTACCCACCGATTAATTTTATGGTATCATCGGCGCTTATGATAAATTAATTTTCTAATTTTCTCCATTTATATCGGGCAATTCAGGCAGCTGTTTCCAATAGCGTTATTTCAATGATTTAATATTACAGTGATCACTAATGTACCACAAATTCTTCCTAGGCATTGACATTGTGACTTCCGCAGATCATGGCGGTAATCAGATTTCTAGTCAGTGAAAAAAAAAATGATAAAAAATTATTCCTAATAACAGAGGAATAAAAGTTATTGATTAACTGCATGTATTGGTAATTATTTCATCATAAAATCATTTTCCATTGACACAATTTCCTTTTATTACTGGATATATTCATCCTTCTCTTGCACGGAAATTCTTCCTAGAGGATCGTAATAAGGTCATTTCACGAGAACACGATTTTTCTCGCACTAATCATAATCATCAATTGAGTCCTTCAAGTTGGTCTTCAACATTGCTGAAAAACTTTCATACTTATCATGCTGGGTAAAAGAACAGTCCTCGCGATGGGAGCAGGACCGGTGACCTCGAGTAAATCTGGGCAGTCGGACTTCAATATATACAGAGATATTTCCAGTATTCTCACAAGGGTAGCTTAGCCAGGCATAAAAAAGAATTGTCAGGATGTAAGGGGGACGGTTGTTTCTTCAACAAAAATCGATCATTGCGGACTTCAATCTTCAGCGGGATTTCGCCATTATCAGCCCCAAAGACTTGATTTTCGTCTCTCTTCGTTTATTTCTTCATTCTGTTTCCTCGCATCGGTCATCCCTGATGATGGTTCAAGTCGATGTGTACACGTTATCGCCATATAGTTGAGTTTATGATACAGAGACTATGCTGCGAAGTGGTCGGTGATGGTTGAAAGTTCTCCTTCTTCATCTCCATGGGAGAAGCGGCATCTCAGCGAGAAGAAGATGGTCGGGGGGAGAGAGAGAGAGAGGGTGGCGTGAGAACCGCCCGCTATTCCCGGGAAAAGTAGATATAACTAGTAGGTGGAACAGCGCAGATACGGAGGCGGTCCTAGTATACTTGGTGGGCGTCAAAGAAGTGGGTGGGGGTGCTCGAACACCCCCGCATCAAGCTCTCTTTCTCGCTTTCTCTTTCTCTAGTCTCGCGGATCTCCTACTTCGTACCCCTTAAACGAAACCACGGTGGACCTAACCTCCTGTCCTCTTCGATCCCCATATTCGCCAATCGAGTCTTCCACCTTTTCTCATACCTCTAACAAATTCGCCACGACCACGACCGCCTCTACCAATTTCGCCCACTCTAGCCTTTCAAATCCTATCCAACCTGCACACAGACACACATACGTATGTCCGGCGATTTGCCGTACAAACCTACCCCTATATCTAACCGGACTACGTTGCGACTCTAGGCAGCCATCCGCTTTTCTTTGGATCTTACTGAAACATCATTCTTGACTTTGCCTGACATCTTTCCTCGCCAATACGATGATGACAGGGAGTCATTTAGCATCAGCCGTCACTGCAGTATACCGTTTCATTGAAAGGTGAGAAACTGAAGATGCCGATCTCGCTCTTTCTTTCTGTCAATCCTGATGGAATCGTTAGGATATTAAATATTTCGCAAAACGTCGATGGCAGAGGAAACTGCCACAGTTTAAAATCAATTTACGAGTGGACATCCTTCCAGCTGCTTACGATTATTCCGTTCCCAATACACAACGAACCCGAAAGTTGCCTCGATATTCACGATTTTCCCAAACTCTTCTTTTTTTCACCGTCGTCTGAGTTTTTGTTCTTCGTCGTTGATGTCCCGGATACGTTGAGAAGTCTCGAATGGACGACGGGATCAGGTTTTTCTTTTACTCGTGCTGCAATAGTCCTCGGCCAACCGTCTCGCGAGAAAGTTGCAATGTTACGGTACACCTACATACATCCCTCATTCTCAACTCCTAGCTGATGTCTTTCCCACACTTCTTCGGACGCGTATATCGTCTCCACTCCGGCTTTGCCCATCTTCCTCTCTTCTCGGCTCCGGTCTACCGATTTCTCCCCTTGGACTCCAGGTATTCCCTGCCGCTCCACGTCGACGCGCACACAGATGAGAGCGGGATACACGCAACCTTAGTGCCTTTTATGCTGGAAAATTCAAGTTCGCTCCGGTGCAGAATGAAGACGGAGAAATTACGTGCAACGATGCAAGGGATGCTGGAGGGTTTAATGCGCCAACACTCGCGCATACACGAGAAGCGTCTCTCTGGTTCTCGCTTTGCTTGACTTCCAGCCTCCTGCATCCCTCTTGGCCACTTCCGGCCAGACTCAGCAAGCTCCACCCACTTTTATATTAATCACGTCTTGGTTCGCTCCTCCGCGGTATTTCTTCGTATATAAGTGTGTATATGCGTGTGTGTGTGTGTGTGTGTGTGTGTGTGTGTGTGTGTATCTATATAAGCAATTCCTTCTCGTTCTCTCCGCTTTGCCGTGAGCTTCTCTCTTCTATTATCACGACTCGGCCCGGGCGGACAAACGTTCGTTCTCCATCTTCCGTATCCCCAGTGAGCGATTTCCTCGTAGCGTCGTGACGCTCAACGCTGCCCGGGAGAACCACACTTCCGCCTCTGGCTTATTCATGTTCGCATTTGTGAAAAAAAAAGATTTTTCCTAATATTTCTCGCCTCGTATGTCTCTAACTTTAGTTTTATCCGCGTTGTTGTTTCGATTTTTCCGCGACGAACAACAATCGTGGAAAACATCGACGAGTCCAAGGCAATATTGTGAATATTGAAAAATTTCGTTACAAATGAAACTTGCAGCATGCAATTAAAATTCTATGAGATATGTTCGATATTGAAATATACTATTGTCGTATATTTTGAGGGTGCACTATCGTAGAAGCTAGTCTTAATTATCATTGGGGTATATGAAAATATTGAGATGTCGATATTTTTATATGTGTGAAAAAAGTAGGAATACGGTTGATGAGTACAACTTTAGAAGTGTCTGAGATTACTCGATTTTACTTGAACAAGCCATAGAATATTGAGACCCGATGTGGTACTTGACGCGAAAATTGGTTTCTTCTTTCTTTAACGCGGTCAATTTTAATACAAATATAAACTGAGTTATTTTTACTTTGAGGCCGATTTGTCGGACAACTCGAAAAAAAAAAAGAACCACAAAATCTATTCGCACGATTCATATGTCCTCATGCATCGACCCTTTTGTGCCTGTGTTCCCAGGCTCATTGAATCAGTTTTCATTATCTGCCGCTTCGTTGTTTCGTCAAAATTTTTCACTCGCCTTTCACCTTCGATAAATATATATATATATATATAATACATAGACATATATACGACATTGCTTTCCACTCCGTCAATCGTGTTCTGTATCGACTATACGGCCGTATGAATGACAAAAAAACAAACAAAACAAAAAAATATTGCCACTCGTCGCATCTGCCTCGTTTCATGAATCTCGACATTTTCAATTTTTGTCCATTGATAGCAGTCGCGCAACGTGCGATATACTCCTCGAAATCTTTTTTTCTCCGCGTTATTTTTTTTTTTCCGTTTCATTCATTCGAGAGCTTTGTCATCGAATTCGTCGAGTATTGACACCTTCGATGTACACCTCCCGAGCGTAATCAAACGTGAGGCCTCAGTGAGAGACAGCGACGAGCGGTGGGAAAATAAAAAATCACGTGAAAGGAAACGATAATAATTATCATTGCACCATTGTTCTACCAATTCGTCGCTGATGCGAATTCACACCTTCAATCTCGAATCACTTGTGATATATATATATATACATATTTACACGTATATACACGCAGTAGTTATTTCAGATATCGCGTACCACTTGAGGGTGACTATGGGCGCCAGAGCGCTATATCCACGACCCTTGTCGATCGTTTCCACCCTGTCACGCACCCCAGTTTCCCTCGTTCGTCGTTCTCTTCTCCCAAGCCTCTCTCCCATATGTGACATCCTTGAACCAGCTATATCGATACCCTCATATAAATATATATATGTATATACAAAAACGTGACAATCGTCAACGAATTCCCAGCAGTTTCCACCGATGACGTTGCATCGTTCCAACCACCATGCATGCCTGCATCCATTCGTTCGAATATGCACATTACACATATACACATTGTTTACACATAGCTTATACGATTGAGGCGCCAGTTTCGAGATCATTCATCCTATTATTTATCCGTTTGCTGGTTGTATTGATCGGATATTTATCGCACAAACAGATGACAAATAACTCATCCGTTGCTTCATAAATACACGTATACACGCAACCCCAATAAACAACCCTCTGTTTCTCGTACTTCATCGTTTCTGACTCATTGCTCACCTCGTTCTATCGATACATCGTCGATGACTCTCGGGCTGTATCTTCTTGTGCATAATGCCTGTACGGAATCGTCTCATCGTACGAAGCTTCGTTTTTTTTTTATATCTCACGAGAGTGTTTTTCCACTTTCCACGCTCCGACTCTTGCGTGTTTCCTCTTGTTTGTTAAATTCGTCGTTTTGTCGTTGACTCGGAGGAGACTCTCGATTGGCTTGACAGCAAATTCAAGGGTGTAGATTATTGTTTTTAATTTCTCTTTTAATCCTCATTTTTCACGTTATTCAATTGTTCGATGCAGAATGCGCAGATTTATTGGGAAATTTTATGGAGAGGTGTACTTGTTTTTGGTTAATAGATACGATCGGCTTGAAAGTTGTTTTTCAAAAGATTTGATTAGGGATTGTCTTTCAAGCAGAGTGTAAATCTCTACCGCCTCAAAGTAAGGCAGCTTTGAAGCACCACACTGGCTTTACAGTAGCTTCCAAATAGCACAATAATAAATATGTGAAAAAGAAAGAAATATAAATATTTATCAAATGCATGACAAATATTACTTAATTTTTTTTCTTGCTCCCCGAGCAACAAATATTTTGTTTATATATTCTGAAGAAAAAAAAAGAATGCACATTCGAATCTTCGATCCGACGTAATCTCATACCCGTGCAATCTTCCTCGAGAAAGGAGTACGAATCGATTCCACAAATATTCGAAAAGACGAAACGAGATACTGGGTCAGGCTCTCCCATCGTGATCTCGTTAGTCTTTATTTCAGGAAACGATTTTAATTATTGACGCTGCCAACAAGTTCATCGTGAAAATTATCGTCGATTCGTGTCGTTGATGCTTAGTTTGAAAAAAAAAAACATTCATTTCCACGAATACTTCTTATTTTTTTAGCCAGAAAAAAAAGAGAAAACTCTCCTTGCCACTGTAGCCACAATGTCATATATTCATCTGACTGATAGACGAGGATATGATAATTAAAAAATAATAGAGAGACGAGAATACGCGAACATTGGTGTGTCTGATCGATAACGGACATTACTACTGCGTTTGGCTGAGTCTATCAATTTCCGACTCGTGACACGTGCGACGACAAAACGTAATACGTTATTCGATTCACGGGAGTCGCATCATACAGCGTGGTGCGTGAAAAGGCCCGAGGGGTAAAGATCATGGTTACACATGCACCGGGGAGAGACGGGGGGTGGAAATTTTGGGCTTCGATCCAGCGATGCATCAACGCGGATACATTGCAAATCGACGCCCTATCGCCAGGACTTGTCAATAGAAACAAGCATTCGCGCGATCTCGACAAGTATAATATCGCTACAGACACAAATACATGGAGCACTCGTATGCCTACGTTCATATATATGTTCACAAAAACATTTATCGACCTCTTACAGGCAGAAGGACGTAACCCGAATCACTGCAGATGTTCTGTCGGGTGGATTATCGCCCTTTCGCTTCGTCGATATTATGTGTTTCCTGTTTGCGTGTACATGCATATACGTCGTTTCAGAGAATCCGTAATGGCCCGTATGAAGCAACGGTGTAAATGGAAAGAGAGGATCGAATGGTAGAATTGTGGAGACGGTTGTACGAAGCTAGAGATCCGCGAATTTAGGTACAACAACGTTGACTTGTCACGTTGTCGAATGCCAGCGAGGATTCGAGTTCGATGATTTGCTGATACTGCCCATCATTACATATATAATGTATATATAGTCTTTTGTAACATACACGAAGGATTGTAGCATCGAATATGCCGCTTTAATTTGCCATCGACACCGACGGGAATCCTTCATCTGTGCCATTGAATTATTATCGCCATTACATGCACGACAAATGTCAATCCCTAGAATCCTAGCTGGAGAACGATGAGTGGGAGCCAAAATTTATGTGAAACTTTTTCGATTTTTTTTTTAGATCAATCCAATTTCTCGTATTATTTAATTAAATTATATACATTGCTGAAAGTTTCCTCTACATGAGGGAACCAAAATTGTGAAAAGTAATTTTTTATATTAGAGGGCCATTGTGTATAATTTCGAGGAAACAGGTTTCAAGTTTTGAATTAAAAAGCTTTTTTCTTATCAAAACGTTTTCAAAGGTTGTATGTGTGTGTGTGTGTGTTTTTTTTACTTTAAAGTTACAAATTTCTGATCATTCTCAAAAGCGCGTTTCCTTATGAATACGAGAAATCGCTTTTTGATATGCAGCGTTGCGTATGCAGTGGAAAAAAAAATGAGCGTGAGATCGTGAAGGCGATCCAGAGACAAAAAAATATTGCCACGTATCTGAATGAAAACCGAGCGTTTCGAGAACTGATAAGCGAGAATATTAAATGAACGAATAAATAAACAAGAGTTCACTGGGAATGTGACGAGAAGAGTAATATCGTCGTGACCTAAAAAAAAATGTTTATCGATTGAACCCAATCGGAAATCGGAATACAATAATAATGATGAGATATATTGACACGAATAGTTGATGGCATGGAATGTAAAATTCAATCACTGTCATTGACTTTTTTTCATTTTTCTTATTCCTTGGCCTCACTAATCTCACTGGCGATTAAAGTTTAAATTCACAAATCGTGCACAAAGTATATATCGCGATACGACTTAAAGATATAGAATCTCAAGCGCGACCATAATTTTTCGATATCTCTTCTCGCTTCTTTATAATTCTCTACAAATAAGAAGAAAAAAACACACACACACACACACACACACGCTCTACTATCTGCGGTGGATACTTTTTTTTCTTCCTGTATTCTCGCGTAATAACTTCGATATCGTTCATTTCGATTTATATTGTTCGTCGTTCGATGAAAATTTAATTGATTTCCATGAGAATAATTGTTCTGGCCATTTATTTTTACAATGACTATTTTGGTGACATTAGACGGGCACGAGAGTTCAGGGATAGAGGAGTCATATTATTATGATGCTTGTGGTGGAGCGGTTAGGAAATAAATTATTATGTGGTTATTTTTGTTTCCATTCGACGGTGACACTTGCATGGCTTTTATTTTAATTATTTGTGTGAAAGTTAAATCAAGTATGACTTGTAGTTAGGGAAATTGTAGGGACGGTAAATAAAGTTATAATTAAAAAAATTAAAAATCATGGAAGAAATTTATTTGCGATAACTTCATAATATTTTGTGGAAAATAATAAATATCGTCAATTTAAAAAATATTAATTACGAAAATGATTTTAATGATTTTTCTTTCGTATACTTGAATCTTTTTATTTGTTTTATTTTTCATGATGCGCGTTAAATTATTATTGGCTGTAATCAGCATCGAGTATCGTGTCTTATCAGTTTGTCAACAGCGTTTGCTTCTTGTCGCAGGGAACGTTGATCGATACTGCAGAAACTCAGTGGCAGTTTCAAGCAATGCTTCGCGGTTGTCTCACTCAGCGTCCTAGAATCTTCGCTTAAGAATCCAAAATCTCGCATGCTCTCGTTAGTCTCCGGTACGCTATCCAGCCAACAAAATTTAATTTCGTCAAATTTGACAAAAGTTTCCATCATTTTAACGTTTTTCGTAAAGAAAAAAAGGCATAGTTGTTGGGACTCGACAGCAGATCTTGGTCATTTTTCGCCAAGATCTCAATGATTATTGCGACAGAACAGGGTAACTCGCGGCATACAGTGAAAAAATATTTGCGTCTCTGTGAAGTGAATAATTCGTTCGACAGTGAATGAAATAAATTGAGCCTTAAAAATATTCGGTCACCTCGGATTTGGTGATCGAAATTTATCGTAAAAGAAAATTAAAAATACGGAAAGCCGACAATTCTACCGTCGCAATTTTTGTTTTTTTTTTTCTTTTGTCGCGAATAACGCTTTCACGCTACTAAGCTTGCCGAAAAAGTTTGTTTTCCCTATCAAAAGTGCTAAATTTCGTTCTTATTCGTACGCGTCGTAGTTCAATCGCTTCGAGAACGAAATCACGAGGGATTTCACGCGTCTTTAATGGCGCCCGAGTGTGCGGAATATTCGTCTTGCCGTTTGCACTGACTCTGGAAGAGTTAGAAATGTGTTTTTTCATGGGCTGGCGAGAAGGCGGCATAAAAATTCCTGATTTGTGAGCCGCCGGGCTGGAACCGGAATAGGTTAGTCATATATATATATGTATATATATATATTCGGAATGAAGGAAAACGTGATTTTTTTATTCTGAATTTTAAAATAATCTCCACAAGGATTTGAGGCAACAAAAAGTTTTTAAAAGAAATTTACAAATCGTTTTATTGACGATAAAGACTTATGTCTCTTTTACTTTTGGCACATGAGACAATTTTTTCCTCACGAATTTATATATTTCGGAAATATATGCAATTTTGGGAATAATCCGAAAATTATCAATTTTAATTTAAGGCAAGCTTTCATTTTTTGAATTATTATGAGTATATAATTCTCTTATCAGTGTATCTTTATTGTTTGCACGATAATGTTTTACCGCTGATAAGAAACTTCCCCTCTTACGTTTACCTTTACATTCCCCGGAGATTGTTTCTCCTATTTACCGTACGTTCGTATATATTGACTCGTTGCATTTTCTTCGACTTCACGATTTCTCTTGCGCATGCAGTGGATATAGCTTCACACATAAATATCATCGCCCAGTGTCACTGGATGGAAAGCTACACGTGCATAGACTCACACCGATAGTTCATTCTCCAAAATATCCAAGGGAGTTTCATTGTTTTTATCTTGATGAGAATGGAAAAATATGAGAAATTGCTTTATCGCGATTTTGATCGTCCTTGTCGTGGAAAAGAAAAACCTTGAAATTGGGAAATCGTTGATATAGAAAACGAGTAAAAAGTTTACAAATTTGGCAAAAATGACAAACGCGACATTTGATTAACCAGCATATCAATCAAAATTAACAAAAATAAAAATACAATAAAATGTGACGAAATTTTCACAAGTCCATTATAACATCTGTATTTATAAAATTTAATATTTTTACATGCAACCCTCTCCCACACACGAACGGAGGACTCCATCGAAGACCTTCGAGCAATTTACCAAATTACAACGGTTCTGATAAAATCTCTCGAAAAAAAAAAAAAAAAAACAATTCAGGGCAAATCACTTTCATCGATCATCATCGATAAGTAGTGTGTACGGCGATACGATTAAAATAAAATAAAACAAAATCCCTTCGTAATTATAGTAGATATCTGAGAAGTAAGTGTGGGTGGGAGTAATATGTCAATTTCGCGTGATGCGCGTATGAGCCCGCGACGTGGATTCCCAGAATATGATGCAGATTTGCCGCTGCTATGCGTATACTCCGCACTTGTACGCGGTTTGCCCGTGTGTTAGGGATGACATAACATCGCAAGCGTGCACGGTCGGACGCGGTTGCGATTTGCGAAACAGATTTACGCGTGGGTCGTATCGCGGGCATTTATGATAATGATGTGTAGCGCGAGAGGTTTACCGTGCCCCATTGATGCCACTGATACTCTGCCGCTGATGTGCCGACCCTCCACGGACTGTTTTGTCGCGTGGGTGTGCGTCAGTGGAGTAGTAACGCGCAGTTCGCAGACTAGACTAGAGCAAGACAATTTTACACGTATAATAAGTATGCGTATAGGAGCTCGTGCAAATATGGACCACCATTTATCTATTCACGCTCAAAGAAATTGATCACTATAGATTTTTTTTAGCCATGCCATCCATTTTTTTGTGAAAAATTCACATTTTTGTGTAAAAGAAAAAAAAATAGGGTTAAAAATTTGGATTGATTAATTCATCATTGATCGATCAGAGTCCTTGCGTCACATAGAAAAACATTTTTTAATCGTTGAAATTGGATTTTCCTATACCGTATCTGCAGTTCTACAGGTCTACAGTTGAGATGTTTGTTGGCATAGTCATAGTATTAATTTCTCTAAATAAAAATCAACGCAGAAGAATTAGCCGATAAATCTTAAAAATCCCCGAATGCTCTAAACCTTACTGTCTTGTTCAAAATTGCACCATCTCCGAAACGCATGTATTATCTGGCACATGTGCAAATATACAAACACCAGATTGATGTTTAGCTTTCATCGTCGCAATAACCACCGGGTTCACTGTCTATTAGTTACGTGTCGGACGCTTAATTTCTCGAACGTACACAAAGCGAACCAATCCGGAGTATCTCCGGTATCATAATGATATCCTCTCTTTCTCTATCCTCTCTGCTACACGATTCGCTAAATTACTCCGCATGAACTCCAAAGCTTCGTATTCTCGCAACGAATCAACGAGAAACGTCAAATTCATAATTTTTTTGGTAAATATTTTTTTTTCACCATCGTCAGAGATATCGACGATCAGAATAATGGGGTTAATTGGTATATAGGAGTACCATTTGTACGAAAAGAAAAATTCCCATAATTTCGCGGTGAATTTAATTTAAATTGTATTGAGCAACGTAAAAGAACAAATAATATAATTATATTGCTGACGAGGGCTCTTCTGCGAATGCACTTGGCTATACACATCGTACTGTATCATCATCAATATGTATGTATATATATATATATAGCACAGGGTGTGATAGTTCGCGTCGTCTGCTCGAATAGAACCGAATCTACTTAACACTGTCCCTGATGCACAACGAGATGCGTTCACGGATATAGTGGAGTAGGAGGTTCACTGGCATCAGTGAGCTAGCACACTCCGAGGGATAATCGTCAAAGACGATTGGTAGCTTCCTGTCGTTCACGTGAGCACCGCCACCGATCCAGAGCGAAACGGTGGCGGTGCATGGGCTCCGGTATACCATACATTGGATATATATACAACTAGATGATACCGTGTACTATCTAGCTGATATATCTCTATAGTACAGGATAATTGGTACAGTCATTGGCTACACCTCCACTGACTTCCAGTATCGTTGGTCATCGGTATAACCGTAAAATCGAGGATTTCCGTAAATCAATTATGGCGTCAATTGAAAATTTTAATGGAAAAACATTTTTTTACAACTTACGAATGAAATTTGTGACCCAGAAAAAAACTGTTTAGACATTACTTAAATCGCGGCAGATTTACTTATACCTTAGTAGTTCTCATGGCGATCTAGGTAGATCCAAAAAAATTTACGTGCATCTACGATTTTCTAAAATTTACATCTACGAAGACCTGAAAAATAACTACGCGGATCTAAATTTGGTCGCTATTACATCGAAACTATTTTTTTCTGAGAATCGAAATTTCGTCATTTCATATGCAATGAAAAATTCTCACAATCGATTAAGGTAGTTCTTGCGAATAGATCTATAATTAGATAGGCAGGTAAAAGAATGATGATAGGAAAAACTGAAGTTCCTAGAAAATGGCTGCAAAGTTTCAGATTCTTTTGCCGCTTGGTTTCGTAAATATAATCTGGTAAACGTTTCCAATTTTATATCGCGAGTATACACCACAAAGCCACAAACGAAGCTGGAGCGCTTACTCTTCTCAAATTCTAATACTTAAAAACTTTTGAAGATTCTGATAAAAACTCAAATTTATTCAGCGTACTGTAAAATTAAAAAACGCAATTTTCTAGCCCCATGAGCGGACGGACTCTCTCTCTCTCTCTCTCTCTCTCTTTGTTTCGTACGTGCCCGCTCACCGCGCTTCACCGTACCTACGTTTCTACTGATTCCCCGTCGCTAAGTCTCGTAAGAACTACTTTAAAAATTATAATTATAATTTATAATTGAAATTTCTCATCATTTATTAAAAATCACAATCCTAATGTGCAATTCTGACGGATATGCGAATGACAGAAATTTTTTTTCGTCTTTCAAGGAAAATGCCAATCACTGTACCGTTTAATATATAGCTGCCGTATATCTCGTACATGTAGACATATACAGTAGGCTTGCGCGTGAGCTTTACGGCCTCTTTCCTCGCTACCAGCTGTTACTGTTGCTGATGCGACTGATTATGATTATGATGATGATGATGATGATGATGATGATGATGATGACGATGATGATGCACCGACGATCGTTGTGCTGTAGCGAGAGCGCACGGGGCATCATTTACGGGACAGCTTATGACCGACTATGTGCCTACTTGTTGCCTGTGCTTTTATGTGGCAATGCCTGAATCGCGATTTAAAAAAAAAAAACTCAAAAGCTAGTAAAAATATTGACAGGCCAATTCATCAACTTTCAAAATCTGGGGAATCGAATTACCAAAAAAATCATCGAAATAAATCTGATACAATTGCATACATGATATCTCGTAATTTTGTAAAAATAAGCTTTCGCAAGCAGGTTTTTTTTTCAATTTTATAAAGTTCGCGAAACGAAAAAGAAAAACGTTAATCGATAAAAGAACATGAAATGTTACGTCGTGAATATGGAAGTACCTAATGTATGATCGCGGGAATAAAGTACAGCGGTCACTTTGCAATATCATGTCATCTATTTTGTAATAGAAACAACGGCGGAAGAGCCTAATTCCGCAAGTAGTAGCCTCAGCCCGGCGAATACCATCGTCCATAGATGTATAAATATACATGTAAAAATATATGTGCGCGTTATAGCATGAGCAGAGTGACATTAAAGAGCAGCTAGAGCTACTCATCGCCATTAGACATCATGTACACTCGTTAGGCTCGTCTCACCACGAAAGACACACGAGGTCTCCTTTAGGAATTCGCCTTTATGCGAACAAATATACACTTCTATTCACCGCTAAGAGTAAAAACGGCATAATGACATGGTCTTGCTCGTTGAATGACGTGTGAAATACGCCCTTTTGACTTTTTTTCAATAAATTATACAGACACACATGGTCACGTCATTTATTGCCTACAGGCATATATCGTGCACGCGCTTGGTTGCAAGCGCTACCTACCTAATTATACCATAGTGGACCACTCGATGCGATAAGCGATTTACATACCAAACGACGCGATGGATTTACACCGGACGGCTGCTTCGTGAACAACGTGAGAGAGAGAGAGAGAGAGAGAGAAAACTTTGCAATAGTCTTTGCGCACAAACATTCGTGCATATGTATAGGAAACAAAATTGGGACCAACGTCCGAGGTCTTTTTTTTAGCGAGATGGGGTACTTAATTCTCAAAATTGAGTTGAAATTGACAAGAATTTTTCTTCTTTCCGTGTATACGAGATACCTCAAGTTATTATATCCCAAGATTGCGTGGATGGGATTCGTTTGAAAGATAAAAACAACATTACGTTAGAGAAGTGTGACCTTAGATTTATTTTATTAGATATGACGCGGTTGGTCAATAAGAAGTTCTCAGTGATATTTTGACCAACTTAATAATGAACAGAAAAAAAGACAAAATTTGTAGTCTAAAAGTCAAGTGGAGGGCTTCGTCGTTTGTCATTCCCTTGAGCTGAGGGCTCAGAAAGACGTTTGATTCTTGCAAAATTTTTAATTTTCAAAAAGATGGTAACTCACGTCGTTTTCCGCATCAAAAAATCAAAAGTTGTTCAGTACGACCTTTTGATTTTCCGCCATCGTTTCTCCGTTATCGGAATACGAAAACAATCTTAATAATAATTCATGGATACGATAAAACGAAGTACAATACGACTGGAATATCTATATTCACAAAATATGTGTATTTAAGCATTTTTTTTTCTCTTCACCAATAACTGAAATTATATACTTTCATCACTTTTTTCGGTTCTTTTTCCGCTGACTCGTGAAACCCGGGCTGATTTCGATGTCGAATCTATATCTAGACTGGGTCACTGATAAGATACGGGATTAAGTGCCCAGCAGATATCTTGAATTAAATCGAGGATTGAAAAAAAAAAAATAGGTACGTGGAACACTTTTGTTTCGAAAATTCAATTGAATTTTTCACCGAAATTCCAAAGGGTTCAATAAAATTTTTATCCAAATATTTCTATATAAATGATATTTTATCTCTATGCGGATAATACTCCTATTTTAATCAAATAAAATATATTTAGTTTATCAGTGTAAAAAAAAAAAGAAATAAAATTTGAGTAAAAATAGGTCGCAATTTTGGGACAACGAATAGCAAAAAGTTGAGTCAGGGTGATTGGCCGACGATTTTCTCCTCTTTAACGCTTATACGTGAATATATATGTAGTCGAAATTCTACCAGCAGCAGAAGTAGCTCGTTGCCGTTGATAAATCCGTGCCGGCATGAGCTTGAATGTGCCATTGATGAGCACATATATTTATAATTATATGTATATACATATACACAAATAGAAAGAGAAAGAGAGATACGATGAGGATAAAACAGAAATTTTGGAGCAATGGGGTAGGTAGTCCGCGAGCTTGCGCCAAGAACTGCCCTGTTGGTCGTTCTCGCATTTAACACGCAGCACAGAGACATTAGTATTAATAGTTATGAATCTAGAATAGACCCTAGTGCTTTCGTGTAGGTCGGAGAATGGAAGTGACAGAGGAAGAGAGAGAGAGAGAGACGTAGATAAAGAGAAGTAGAAGAGACGGCTAAAAAGAAAAAGAGTTATGCCCACATCATTTTACATGTAAAATGAAATAACTTGAGACCTTTTACTTCTAAGCAGTCTGCATACATATATTTAGAGAGAGAGAGAGAGAGAGAGAGAGAGAGAGAGAGAGAGAGAGAGAGATGGGATTCGCGATTCACGTTGCACTTTAGGAAAGATGTGTTTCCCCGAGCGCATGCACGAGCGACACAGCCACAAACCGTGCCCGAGGCTTCTTCACCGCAAGCTCACTATGTATAATACTGCTCCGGACCAACACCTCGTGTTAAGAGAACTTATGTCTTGGGCGTTAAAATGGGCCATAGGAAGCACCTTACATTCATATGTGTGTGCGTACGTGTGTGCTTAACTCGATTTCGTTGAGAATAAATGACACGGAACTGAGAGAAGGAAGACACTGCGGGTGTACTTCATGAGATCTCTGGATTTCTCTTGGCTCTCCCCCTTTCTCACTCTCTCTCTCTCTCTCTCTCTCTCTTCCATTGACTTACAACCTACTGCTGGAACTACGACCGTGAAATATTCATTCATGATTACATTCGTGCAATATTCTATGAAAGAGAGATATGCACATTCACATATATATTTACCGAGGTAGCTTCATACGGACGATTCGATCGAGCATCACGATTTGAAAAATTCTTAGCGCAATATTTCGAGAAGAAATTGATGCACTCAGAAAAATTTCTACAATCTGTATACATATAGTTGGATAAGGGGATAGAAATATTTTATGATCACCGGAACTATTTAGAATGTTTCGTTGACCTTTTGTATGGTTCGAATAGCTAAATTATTATTCGCATAACCAAAATAGTTGTCGGTGAAGTCATCGATTTATTTGGGCGATTAATGTCATCGATTATTTGAGCGAATGAATGTCTTGTGATTAAAAAAATTACTATAACGATCGATGTAAACAAAAATTACTCTTTTTTTGGCAATTCTCCATAAAGCATTTTTTTAAATTTAATGATTCGTAAAAATAATGAGATTTCGATGAGTGACAGGCCACTTTTTTTATTTGCTGAATTCAACAAACAATAAATTACAAGAATTTTAGATTTTGGTTGGAGTTTATATTGCAATTGAATAATTTATTGAATAAAAAAAATTGTATTCAGTTGAATCTCACTTTGTTTTTATGATTAAACAAATCTGAGCGGTATCATTTCTTTAGATTATTGGTATAAACTTCCTTTTATGCTCTGTAATTTAAACGTTGAATATTTTTTCCCCATTTTACGTAGACATTTGTTTCTCTGATTCAATTTTTATGCGCACAAATAAGTACTCGGACTGAGCCGAATGTACATAGTACTGAAAGTCTGTTAAATCATAGTATGCAGATAAAATTGACATATTATACGTGACATACTGGAAGATCATTCGCACATTTTTGTGACTTGTAAAAAATTGTGCAAAGTTATTCAGGGATACTAAAACAGATCCCATTTTTTCGATAAATAATTGAAATTTCTGATTCTGCAACAAATAAGTAATTAATAAGCATTAACAAAAAATATTTTAAAAAATAATACCATTAAAATGCCTTTTCGAATTACGCGTACAAGTTTCTGCATCATATACCGAGATTTCATTCATGATTTCTTCAACGTGGTCATCCGTCGAGACACGAGAGTGTCAGCGATTGAATTGAAAATGTGGACTACGTTCACGAGAAACGTTGTCAAAGCAGACTGCACTGAGGTCTCTCTCTCTCTCTCTCTCTCTCTCTCTCTCTCTTTCTCTCTCTCTCTCTCTCTTTCTCTCTCTCCCTATTTCTCTCTTTCTCCGCGGTGTCCAACGGGGTGAACATTCCTTGGCCGAACTCGCGCCTCTGATGCCGATATGCACTATTACCGGGTTGTTGGTGACCCGACCCGAGTTCGTTTCTCTGTCCAGGAGCTTTTACTATTTATAGAATCCGTGAGAGACCGCATAGAAGCTTCTTCATCCCAGAAACTCCCAAGATATTACTCGAGAATGAGTGAACACATCATCCAGAGCTATTGATGTATCTTTGATGTAATTCGGCACTACAAAAAATCTGATCGAGCTAGTCGAATGAGGATTGCATTATCAAATTTTCGTAACATCGATGATTTAAATTCAAGAAAGAAAAAGTAGTGACACAATAATTAATTGAGAAAGAATCTCGAGTCTCTGACAAATGGAAATTCTTCAAGGATAGAAGTGACTCGAAATTACCGAGAGACAGAGATACAATACAGTGAAAACTTTTCTCCCATTAATGAACCCGGATGTACATGAAAAAAAAAAAAAAAAAACCCCCCGGGAAAGAGAATTTCGATTTTTTCTTCTCTTCAGAGTATACATAACTATCTTTCGTTCTAACATAGACTCGTCGATCTCTCGGCGATCGCTATATGTATATGCCCACGTATAAGTGTACATTTTCCACTGATGTGGCTGAGCTTTTGTACGGGAGAGCTCGAACGACCGTTCGAGCGCGCGTCGTCGTCCGCATCATCGTCGTCGTCGTTAGTGTATAGTAATAAAACAGAAGCAAGTACTATAATAATGACTACGGTAAGCCACACAGTGCTAGGATTTTGTGAGAGTTCATCGAACCGCGAATATGTCGAGTGCCTCGGTGACTCTCGATTTCGATTGATTAATGTATGCGTGCATTTTCTATAAATATATAGATATTTATATGTTGTGTCTCGTATTCAGTAACATAGCGTAATCACGCTTCGTATATACGTATACGCATGTATGTATATCATACCATTCGAGAGATACACAATTATGATAGTGGGAATGAGGGCTAGAAACGGATGGTCGGTGGAATTTGTCAGGTCTCACGGTTTGAGGAAGATAAAAAAAAGAGTCAAGCACTGAATAATCACGAGAATCTACAGATAACTCGAACGATTGTAATTATTTTTTTTCATCCCGTTGACTTTAACCGGCAACGATATTATCAGCGAGAGAGTGAGGAGGTTGTGCAAAAAATACACACACGCACACTCAAACATACAAAAACTACGGAGGAGCCAGTGTGTCGAAATGAATCGGCGGAGTGCAGAGTTGAAACGAGCGCACCCTCGTCCTCCTCGTCAATACGACCCCATTATACATTTGCGTCGATATATTTGTATATTCCGGTATTCATACGTTTATTCGAGTCTTCTCCAGCTTGAAAGTATTACGTCACTGAACCGAGATTAAGGGCATAGCTTCGGTGCTACGATCAGATCAATCGAGTATTAAGATTTTAAACTTAAAAAACAATTTTGGCATTAAAGTGATTTGATTCTACTTAGTGCAGAAATAAAAATTAATTATCAATTAAAGAATACAATCACGTAAAGGATTTTTTTATAATATCACTTCCCATTTTACGAAGGAGCTCTCAATCAATATTCGTTCTCTCCTTGAATAGGACATTGGGTTTTCGATTAATCTCTTTATTAAACGAATCAATTATTCATCGATGGATATATGTCGTTGATTATTTATCACTGTAGAATATGCATTTACGTCTATTATTATCGGCTTGCACAACCATTATTGAATCTGTGCGTTTTCGGATTAGTGATGCTTACATGCGAGTCACGAGCTCACCGCAATTCCGTATTTATAATTGGTCGTGAGATCGCGAGCTCGCGAGTTCACTCGATTCGCGGCTCTGTCCGGCTCTGATGGAGGGAGGCAGTGTGATTTACAATCGATTCCACACACTACAAGTATGTTGTGGACCGTTAAAATTTATTAAAAGCATCAAAGGAGCGTGCTTTGAAACCACTCCAAGTCTAGCACTGTTCTCTCGCTTCCTCTTTCTCAATCTCTCTCTCTCTCTCTCTCTCTCTCTCTCTCTCTCTCTCTCTCTCTCTCTCTCTCTCTCTCTATCCCTTCCCATCTTAGGGGCCTCGTGCATATTTAGCGAGAAATAGCATTCGTGTAAATCTCGTTGGTGATTTGAGCCTGTATATATATATATACCTAAACATATACATACACACGTACGAATTAAACCTATACAAACGTTCGAGACTTACGCAATTTTAATTTAGATCCGGTCTCACCGCGCGTCCTCGTTGTATCAAAATTGCTGATTCGCGCTTCGTAGCTCATCTTTCGCCCCCGGTAGAGCCATTAACCAGAAAAACACGAGATCCGCGCTTGTACGAAATTTTCTCTTCAGCCACAGCAGTTAGAAATTCAGATTCGTTAATTTTTCGTGATTCATCTATCCCTCGCACAAAATATACGTCACATTGAAACTCACACGAGCACATAATAAGTCAGCGTGATGAGCCAACGAGAATTATAATTATATTTGGCCACCGGTCAGGATTCTCGAGAAAAATTATATGCGGAAAAGTGGACTAAGGCAATATATATTGGTCTCCTTTTAGTTATTATTTATGAACTTGGCGTGGATACTAAATATTCGTGTTAAAAGTGCACGAAAAAAACAAACATAAATATGCACTACTTCAATGGTCAGGCGAACTGTGCGAATTCCTTTTATCAGTTATTAAAACTATGGCTTCAACGTTTATTATTATTGTCATTGTTATTATCATCATTATATACATGTATGTTACTGGGAACGAGAAATAGGAAGTAAATGGCGAGACGGAAGTCCGTCGACCGTAAGGACGATATTTCGTCGGCGTGAATCCCAATTGTTGAATCTCGCTCTTCGTTTCGAAGATTAGTTGGCGCTATAAGTCGAGGGACAATGCGAAACCGCATACCAACACGCCTACTCTTCTCGTTCGGTCCGAGCTTCGGGCTATTGCTGTTTTTTTCGCAGTTTTTTTTTTTTTTTCTTTTTTTTCCAAAACCATGGGATGGTTGGCTCTCTCTTCTTCTTCTTCTTGTTCGAGAACAACCCCTCGCGCTCGGGCATTTTTTTTAACGAGAGACAAAATATACGATCCCAAAAAAAGAGTGACTTTTATCGGTGAGCTGCGAATTCACAGAGTAGCCAATGCGCTTCCGGTCAGTCGGCACCTTTCGTGCCAATTAAAGTTTTTGACAATTCACATTCAACGAAATAATGTATTATATAAACTGGGAAAATTTTGAATGTTTATTCGAGCCACTTTCGTAATGAAGCCCGAATACAATTATAGTGAGTATAACGCGTTTTAATGACCGCAACGTCGAGGAGTCGTCAATTCAATTTGATGAACCGTAAAAAAAAAGGCGTTAAATCGTATACGACGATATTGTCAGCTCGTATAATGAAGTATCTTAGCCAGTTATTGGTATAATATAACGGAAAGATGCAAACTGGACTGTTGAAAAATAGCTAAAAAGTTATTAATATTATTATTTTTGAACGAAATATAACAAGAGAAGTGCACCGTATGGTCGAAATAATATTTATGAAATTCCAACCTACAAAACCGTTTTTAATATTTATGTTTGAAACACTCATGATTGGATAATTCTGAGTGATATAATAAAAATATAAGTATTTCATTTTCATGCTGGGACGATACTTAATGCTGACATAAGCCATTTTTCTCATGCCAGCACGGAAAACAATTAACGAACACAAAGCTCTTTAAAAAAGTAAAATTTATTTATTTCTGATCTTCACGAGCTAGTAGTTAGCACCCCAACTGATAAAACTTCAACGTACGTTTTTTATTCTTTTATTTTTATTATTTTTTTTTTTTCAAAGTTATGGCTATTTAAAATTTTTCTATTTCGAGGTTTTTTTTAAGGTGGCTCTATAGCACGAATCGTAGGCTACAGAAAAAGATAATCTTGCGGTATATATGGTAGATGAAGTACACTTATTCATGCATGCAAAGTTTCAGACCAGATCACGGACTAAATGAAAGAGATAAACATTTTTGAAACTCAGAGTTACGACACAGGGTGAATGGGAGTATTACCCTCGAAAGACTTGAACCGAGTAATGTCTCCACATCTACGCTACAGATGTTGACAAAAAGCTAGAGAAGCGTCGATTAGATCACGAGGATCACAAATATATCAATAATTTGTGGGGTCGCGGACTTATTTTTTTGGATATCATGAGTGAAAGTTACACGTTAGCCACGAGTAACCCGTGAGCGGTCCAACTCTCTCTTGTTTCATGCATACCCCCCTTCGCTGCGCACTCCGCTGCGTCTACGTTTCCGCTAATTCCACCCCGCCGGTCGCACTCGAGCCTCCTTAAAAGTCCCGAAAAGAGTGATGTTTTTTTAGCTTTGACTACTTTTGGAGTTTCCATTCGATCGAAAAAAAATTTCCTCTACTAATTATGCAAGTCACGGTGATTTTTTATTCGAAAGTTCGAAGTCTGAATGGAATGGCTCAAAAATTTTAGAAAGTATCAAGATTTCTTTCTTTTTCATTTTAGGGAAAGTACGAGCGGGCCAGCCAATAGCTCAAGGTACAATAACCTGCCGGTATAATAATGCATTATTCGGGCATTGCGTATGGTGCGGTGAAATTGGAAAGTCTGAAAGGAATCGCTGGTAAATACGAGGGATATCGAGAGTGGTCGTGGCTCATTTTGAACTTTTCCCCTAAAAGTGAGACAGACAGAAAGAGAGAGAGATAGCGTGAGAGAGAGAGAGAGAGAGAGAGAGAGAGAGAGAGAGAGAGAGAGAGAGGGGAGAAAGAGAGGCTCCGAGAAACTTGTCGGTTAGCTCGCAAGTTTTACTCTCAAGTCTTTTTTTTTAAGCTCAAATATTTTTTCTCCACTCATTGCCATATGGTATATATATAGCGATGGGAGAGAAAGAGAGAAGCTACCGTACTTTGTTCCTTCGTAAACAATTAAGAGCTTCGTTCTCAATAAACGCCTTTTCCGTGGCTCAATTGTGTTATGCCCGGGAGTTCTCGCGAAGATCGAGGGTTTGGCCTCAAGACGCGCGTGGCAATAACTCTTCGGAGTTGAAAAAAAAAGAAAACTTTTCCTTTTCCGTACTTCTCTCCGTCGTCCAAACTCTTCTTGACTTTAACTTATTTTCTTGCTGAGATGAGCGGGACACTACTTAACGAGCATTTAGACGTTGCGGTCGAAATCATGAAAATTTAACATCGGCTAAATATGCATGACGCTGCTAAATATTATTGCAAATAAAATATAAAAGTTGATACTGAAGTAAATAAATGATTGCATTGTGTTCTTGAATGGAGGTTTGCATGATGCTGGATTGATTTATTCAATCGTATTATAAAATTATTATTCATATGTCTTTAATATAAAAGTATTATTCATATTTTAACCATTTATTTTCCTGAATTTCACGAATAAATGATCAGACAAATTGGTAAACGATAGAAAAATGAAATCTACAACGAATTTTGCATTTAAAAATTAATGAATCGACTAATAAATTTAAAAAGTCTCATATCATAAAAAATTGTGCCAACGACTAAAATAATTGAACTGCACTGGAGATTGTTTTTGACATTTCCAGTGACTTCAGTCTGTATATTATCCAGTCGTTGCTTTTTCATCCCTTCAACCATCTCTTCTGCTGCTCTATCTTTGCAATTTCTGTTGCTCCCGTTCCTTCCTCGTAATTCCACGAGTATCCATGAAGGGTTTTCGGATTTACAATAAAATATTCAAGACGCGACGCAAACGTCTTCCTACGTGAATTTCATCGAAGCGTGCATTTTCCCGCAAGCGTATATAGTATATTCGATATAGCGTGTACATAGTGACACGATATACGCATGGCCCTCGCTGTCTGAGGGGTGACTGCACTCAGTGCGACATCCCTCGTAGACAAAGTAAAGGGATGACGAATTAACGCAGGAACGACTGAGCATAGCTACTCGATCTCGTATCGATTCGGTTCTCGACCCTCACCGCTGTTAACCCTTCGCTATAATCGTATACTTTCTCTCACTCTCTCTCGCTCTCTCTCTCTCTCTCTCTCTGGATATTTATAAGTATGTGTTTCTTGAGGATCAGAATCCTCTCTATATAAGTATGTATTTTTTCCTAGTTCCGTTAAAAAAAATCAAGGGACGTCGTATATTTATTTAAATATTTTTTTGAACAAACTTCAATCGAAACTTAAGATTTCATCTAATTAACATTTTTTTTTATCAGTCTGACCATTTTCGTGCTACGATCCTTTGATAAAAATCGGTTTTATGGATTTCTCCATTTTTTTTTTAAATTTATAACTCAAAAATTTTCGTTTACGAAATTCTTTATGCAGCAATAAATTCAGCAAAAAAAACTGCAAGTGTGTCTTAGGAATTTTTTTCACTGGCAATTCATGAGGCCTCTCTCGTGAAATGTCCCTGGTCCTTTCCTATGGTCTCGTTCAAATGGCAAATTCTATAATTCGCTCCTCAGCTGGTTTATTACATACATTTATATATATATACATATAGGGATTTACATAAATGTATGTTTTTCTGACTAATTCGTGGTGTTGTTACTGAATCATGTCGACGCTTCTCTCAAGGTCCTCGAGGGATGAATCGCGAGTCTTGAATGGGGAAGAAAATATTGTAAAAACAAAATATGCCGAAAATTCGAGAGATTCCCTTGATTAATCGTGTTAATAAGAAATTTTTTTCCTTCTTCCTTTATCATCGTTCTCGTTACGTACCATGCATATTCCAAGCATCAAGAGAGCTGTATACGAGGGTGGTTGATGTTACTCGACGAGTACCGTACAAGAACCTTTTATCGATTTACCAACGCAGCTCCATTGATTGGGGGATGATTGATGGTTATTTTTAGTAATCCTTTATATATTTTTTTCTTTTTTAATCCATATACCGCATATCGCTCTCAGGGAATTTAATTCATCGCTTATTTTTAAGAAAAAATTACGAACCGATATCCACAAGATATGCGAGCCGATTTTCACAGGGTATCAAGAAAAATGAAAATTTTCAGTTATACGTCCATCTTTTTTTCTTCAACTTCGCTTAACCACCTGATAAACACAAAAGTAATCCTTATACACTAACAATTTGAGTCGAAATCAAGCGAAATTAAATAAATCCATTGAAGACACACAAACGTCAATCTTTAAATAACAATAATAATTTTTTGTGTTCCACCATCCCTTAAATAAATTTGACTAAAAATTCTAAATCCAACTATTCGTTTCTGTGTATTCCATGTAAGAATTGGAATATCAGACACTTTATAGTTTCGTCATTAATCACCTTTCACGTAATTCGTATTTGAGGCAATCAATGTTTTGCAGCGGAGGTAAGATTAAAAATTTTTTAAGTACCATACAAGCATCTTAATGAAATGTATAACTGTTCGGGCAAGTGAGAGCGACGAATTCGATGATAGAAACGATAACAAAAAAAAGAAGGAAATAGGTATGAGAAACGTGAAAATAAAGTGCGTGCGAAAGAAGGAAAAGAGAAAAGGTATGATTCGACAATCCGAGGTGCGCGGGTGGAAGAGGCAAATTTATTCTCGCATTTTGCGGCCATAATATATAATGGGTATCGTAATACCGAGTCCGGGGCAGCAGCAGCAAAAAAAAAGTGCATTGTCTGGGATTTATCGAGCGAATCTCTCTTGCCAATTACCGAGAACGCAAAAGAAAACCGTTTTGTTACGTAAAAGCCTATCGCCGAGCAGAGAACACTTGGTATACAGATCTTCGTCCTGCCGCGGTACACGGCACTCGGACTCAAGACGATTTTTAGATATCGGAGTGAATAACACACCGCTATTATATTCGCAAAAACTCTTTGATAATGATATATTTTATCCGAGTCCCTTCTATCGCATGAGAATTGTTGTTTTCAACCCTCGCCACATTTCTTTTCTCCTCAATCTTTTATTCGTTGAATCTTCGGGTGCTTTTTCTTTTGCCGCAATTATACAAGAGACAGAGAGAATGAATAAGGTCTCTAGGAGAATCGATTGAAAAATTGTTAATCAACAATAGGTCACGCATTTCAATTATTTTGCGTAACGCAGCTTTTCATCGAACCCTTTCGAGGGTGGATCCTCGTTACTATCTGTGCCGTTACGTGGAAGGGCTGAAAAGTTGTGAATCGGATTTGGATTGGGGCTGAATAGAGCTCCTTTCGCGACGTTTCTGAAGAACGAAGAGGGGGGAAAATATGAAATCTGTTGTTTCTAAGGGAAATGGGACGAGGGTGGCTCAGCTAAGGGTACATTAGTAAATTTTTGTTTCCGAACATTTGTTTCTTCAGTGAAACAAAGCAAATCTAATTACGATTCCTATAAAAAGACTTGAATCACTTAATGTATGGCAGAAAAAGAAAAATACGTTCAACGTTCTAAAATAATTTTGGAAAAGATCCCAATCATCGAGTCCTATCGTAGATTCAATCAAGTGCGAAAATAAAAACTGATTTTACCTAATTCATAATTTTGCCAGGAATTTTTTTTTTTTTTTATTAATCGTATGATAATAATCTCTAGCCCTCTTCAATCATGATGCCATCCAAGTTTGATGGTAACTGCTGGTATTCCAGTATTTTTTTTTCCCCGTAAGAGAACAGCCAATCAACGACTTTGTCTCTCGTCGCAGGATTAAACGCGAAAAGCCCAACTTCCCGAACTTCTTTTACTTAGCTCAACCAAACACAAATTGCTTGTTTAATAGATTATTAATCGGCAATTTCCGCGTGGCTCCATCTCTCCTTCATGCAGCTCGTTTCACTATCTCTCTCTCTCTCTCTTTCTCCCTCTCTCTCCCTTGTCTTTTCACTCTCGTTTCTCTCGTCACCCTTTCCTTTTCATATAGACGCGTAAATCGCATTCTGCGATTTACCCTCGCCGAGTTTCAGAAATCGATTCAACCTCAGCGTACACATATAGTAAATCGCTTTAATTTGAGATGGAGACAAAAAAATATTTTTAAAAAATTATGTGGACGAGACGAGCTCAATTTATCGGAAAATCGTATTATCACTTTGTATCGCATACCTATATGCGACGATGATGGGAGAAGACTTTTTGCCGCATGGGAAAGTTTTGACAGAGTCCAGCCTCAAATGGGAGGTAAAATCACATTGTAGTTTTAACGATGTCGTTTCGTTCTTTTTCTTCTTCGTTTGTTTTCACGATTATGCCATTTTATGGCATTCGTTCCAACAGTGCTGAAAATTCACTACCGCGAAGAGAGAAAGTAAGAGACCGACTGGTTTATAGTTACCATATATATATATACTGTCCTAGGTACAACAGGCCCGATCGCTTAAGGGTCGGTGGTGGACCCTTTTACCGGGAGCAAACACAAAATGCATTATTTATTGGCGGTAGTCGCCTAGCCAATTCATCGAATTCTCGCTAAAAGCGAAAGAGTCCACGTGGAGAGTGAGAAAGTGTACTCTTTTCCACGGGTTCGTGGCACTCGTGCAATACGAAGCCGATTTAACGTGAGTTCGATATACATATGTAGAGAGAGAGAGAGAGAGAGAGAGAGAACGGGTTGCCGCAACTAGGGGAGTTGGTAGTAGCCACTTTTTCCCCCACATTGGCGAACGCGCACGCGAAAGGCGGACACCCCCTTTAAAAGTCGAGCGTGCTACTACTACGGGGTGTTGAAACCTCAAAGACTATATGTGTATACATCTAAGTAGATATAGCGTATAAAATCAACCAGAAAAGTCCGATTCTTTCATTGTTCAGTTTTTTTTACTTTTCTCGTAGAACCAAGTAATCGAAAATCATATTTGAAGGTACCAGATCATTTTCTACATTTGATAGACAGGGTTTCATTTCGGCAAACAAGACATTTGTTTCAGAGGCTAAAAAACCTCAATTAGGAGGGGAAAAAGAGGAAATTGAGCGCTGGAAAAGTTTTTCAGAAATACTAATTGCCAAATAGCCAAATGTATACCCGCGTGTGCTAGACAGAAGACGAGAGGGAGGAGAGAGAGAGCGATTTACAAGCGAGGTTGAATCTTTGCTAGAGGGGTGAATTTTGGAAAGGGGTGAGACTCTTGCCGGGGGGGGGGGGGGGGGGGGGGTCGAAACGAATCGAATAAACATTCGAGTAGTAGCCGTGAAACGAACAAGCCCGGTTTTCTCAGGTCTCTTTCCCATACCTACCGCCATCCTTGGCTTTCGACCTACTGATTTATGTTAATGTTTTTGTCTCACGACGATGTACACCAAAAACCGATTCTCGACTAGAACCAAACGGTGGAAGAGGGTAAGAGAGAAAGAGCGAGAGTGCGACATGGACACCCCAATCCACACTCTCACTCTCTTAAGTTAACGACACTCGGATTAACTTAACTGCTTTAAGGTGGCAATAAAGGTCGAGCGATTTAACCGGTACCTCTTCCATCCGACCTTCTTATTATTATAGATATATATATAGGGTGCAAGAAGGCAAAGGATGTAGAAATCCTATAAGAGAAAGAGCAAGAGAGGAAAAAGTACCGCCGATACGCCTGCAATATTTGTGCCTGTGTGTATATAGGAGGCACGTTGGTAAGTGGAGAAGGATATCCGGGATAATGGGAAAAGTTCGAACTTTCGATACGATCAAGGGAGTGAGAGAAGAGAAAGAGGTATATCCGCATATATATGTATATAGTTGAGGTACGTCGATCAATCTGTCGATTATCTCGTTCCACCCACTCTGTGCGGCCCTATTTTATTTTTATTTTTCTATTTATCAACCCCTCGAATAAGAATGCTCCTCCGTAGGGAACATCGATGGGAAAGCGAAAAAAAAAAAAAAAACCAACGCTGAATCTTTTAATACGCTTGACCCATCAACGGTTCAATAAATAAGCCACGCTAATCGATCGTTGTACCAAAATATAACTATATAACCCAATATTATCCGCCGATACACTGGCACAGGGCGGTGAAATTCCGGTAAAAGTTCTTAATAATGAACCAAACAGCCTTTCACGATCGCTTTCATACCCTTCAATCTTCTTTCTCGCCGTGCCCGCATCGTTCAATCCTGCAGTCCATTTTTCAGCGGCCCCGAAAGTTTTCTCCTTCTAAAAAACATTTTCTCGGCGATTCATCCCCTTGCCTCAATAAGGAGCCGATATTTATTCTCGACGGAGGGGGGGGGGGCAGGTTTTCTCGTAATTTTTTTTGAAGAGCAGCGGTTAATGCTTTTTTTCTGTTTCGTGCAAGACGTGAAAAGATTTGTTGGGTGCGATAGTGGTCAGCCTATTTAATACTATCGGTAACTGTCTCCTGGTAGAAAGATGAAAATTATTATGAAATAGACTGGATTTTAGTGTGTAACTGAGTTTGCATTGAGCCACACTCTCATCTATTGGATAAAAATATGTCTTGGCGCGAAATTCCAGCCTGGGTGGTCTGTGCGGGAAATCGTGGGCAACCGGACGAATTTTCAGTCCCTCGGATTACCTTATCTCCGGACTCTCACTCGCTCGCGTGTTCTCCGTCGCAACGTGTTAAAGCCCCCACTACCTTTAAACCACGATGTCACACTATATAAAGGTCATGCAATACCCGTTCTGTAGGATGACCAATTTCGCAAACGAAAATTCGTACAGAAGTTTAAATCCTCGCTCTGCTTATATCTCCTATGTACCGATCACTGGTCCACGAATACCTATCTTAAGCCTGAAAAGGATCAGGACGATATACTTGATATTACTACACGGTCGTTCAGTTTTTTTTTATTGCACTCAATTCGGTGTTCGATTAAAAATCGAATTATCTCTGGTCGCTGTTGAAAAATTGTTCAAAAAGAATGTCGAGTCAAGTGCTACGATTATATTGTGTAACGTGATCGAGTATTGAGATTTTGCAGTTGCGCGTGGGGACAGACGTTACTGCAATTCTCTCTTGATTGTTGTCGCTCGGGAGGCGAGCAACGAGTTTATTTTTGGATCTGTTTGTTTATGGGTCGGTCAGTGACCGTACGCAGAGTTCAGGTGCTGGACTCGAAAGGAAAAGCCGGGAATAAGAGGATTTTACTTTGATTTCGCATAGGCTGAAAGCCCAAGAGTTTTTTATGTGTTTTTTCGAGAGATGGCAATAGTGCTACGCGTTGGTTGACCCTTCATCATCGGCCATTGAAAATGGATTGGGGGTCCAAGTTGTCGTCTTTATTCCGGGAAGCGGAATTGAGCTGTTTATTTTACTCTCGAGAAGCGAGAAGGTAAATTTAAAGAAGGTAAATTAATGAAAGGATTGAAGTTAAATTGAATGTACTAATAAAGTTGTTAGATGGGTCTCACGGTTAATCTCAAGGAGAAGAAGAGTCCAGTTTGTTCTCTCGGTGTTTTTCGTGTTTGTCTCGTCGAGTCGCGTGAGACGTTTGATCTGTCGAGATGAGTTTTGACGAAATGCGTTGGTAGACGTCGCCACGTTTTAAGACGTTATTTCAGAGAGCTGGCATACTCTAAGAGTACGTTTATGGTTTAGGTGCAATGGGTTTTCCAACAAGAGGTACCTCTCGCCGTGATCCAACTTCCAGCTGCAATAGCTGGGGCTTCACACGGTTTGACGGGCCCTACCTAGGGGTAAGGGTCTGAATTCGAGGACCCCTACCTAGGGGTCCTCGAATTCAGACCTCGATGTCCAAGAGTGGCGATGAGAATCCACGAAGATTCCTGGGTATCGCGATGAATATCGAGTCTTGTAGAAACGACGAAAGTCGATGATTGAAGTGAACGTTAAGAAAATTCTTAATGTACAAACTGCTCACTGAATGATATGTTTCGAAATGAGGAAGAGGCTTGCTTGACTGGATCTTAAATACCTTTTCCGTTCTCATCGGCGCAATGATTTCATTGGCTCGATGGATCGGTGGTAGGGCAATTTTGACAAGCTTCATGAGCTTTTGCACACGGTACGCTCATGACGTATTACGATTCCTCGAAGGATTAAAATCTATTTCGGGCCTTCAAAAAAAATTCAGTTGACCAAGGAACGCAACATATATTCATGTTTGGAAAATCTTGAAAACATTATCATTGAGTGAGAGAAGCTCAAACAATGCAAACTCCATGATGGCTAAAGAATGTGAGGCAAGAAAAAGATAACAGAGTATCTGTATCTTTGTATCTTCCTAATTTATTTCGGCAACTCGAATGGAACGAGGTAAACGATTGCTGCCCCGACTTGATTCAATCAAGATCGTTACCGTTACCTGACCATCCGAGATCCTCCTTTTCTCTTTTTTTTACGCGAAGAGCCTTTGTAGCGCAGGACCATTCACGTTTTTTCTTTACAGCTTTTCTGTGTCCGTAGCCACTATTGTCGAGGCTTAAGAAAGAAATAAAGAGGAAACTCGTTGTATGATCAAATCGATTAATGAGCGGCCCCAGTTTACAGTGGTTTGGCCTCCCGAGTATACGACTATCCAACAGTCGTTATAAATACATCCTTTAATGCGCTTTACAATTTTACATTATAATATATATACCATTTTGTACTCCAAAATTCAATCGCTACGGTCACCTGTATCCAAAAATTCAGCGAGGAAATCCTTTTTGAATTCTTATTTTTGGTATTGATGATATGGAATGTAAGGTCTGGTTTATTTTTTACCTTGTTATTAAGATGCAAGCCTCTTAAATATATCAGTAATGGTATCATATTTATATTAATATTAATTTTTTACACGTAACATACACTATCATGACCATTTTTGTGCTTTTATTAGCGATGAGTTTGTCATGTGTTTTTCGACAAAAATATTCCACTTCCAGGTAAACAGATGAGGAGAGCTCAAGACGTACGTCATAACTTTACACCGTTTCTATCAGCATAACTCTTCCACTTCGCATTTCTTTCTTTTTTTTTTGAAGCATTCTCTCGTGAGACTTTTAGTGCTTCCTCTCCAATTATATATATTTTGCCATCAATTTTTTTTTGTTCCTGCCTCCCTGGGTCGCGTAGTTCTCCCGGTCATGTATACGACAGGGCGTTCGATTCGCGCAGAGCTCTCGTGTTGTCTGACTCGACGATTCCGTGAATGGTATCGTTCAAAAGCGAGCTTGTATTGACACTGTGACAATGTGTATGTGGAAAAAATAAATAAATGACCAAAGGTGACGATCCAGCAAAACGATGAAACGCTTCACGTCGCTGTGGGTATTGATCGCCAACGCGTGTATATCATGTAGGATCTTGGTGTAGGAACTCGGCGAGTTCTTTCGCCTCTCGTCCTCGCGTATGTTTGCACAGCCATATCTACTTCTTGCCACACATCGCACCACCGAAGCCTATATCACAATATAACTCCGGCGTATACACTTTTACATATACGACTCTTTGTTGGTTGTTGATCTCGAAGTAGCATGAGATGGCTTACCGGGTAATGCCAATAGAATACACACGATTCCACGAAACACCCGCGATGCCCAAGCTAATGATTATCATACACGCGTAACGTGGCAGAAAAACACCGACTATATCTCGAAATAATTTTGTACTTGGTATACTTCGTTATTCTCTTTGCGGCATTAGGATCTGGCTGGTTAGCTGAAATTTTGCTTCCATTAACATAATAGTATAACTATTATATCCTCTAAGTTCCTCTCCATGGCAGTTCAAGAAATACCTGGGCCCTGATATTGGTGAGATTAACGTCGTTTTTGAGCATGACTTACATAATAAATCCGGGGTCAAAGGTTGTCTGAATCATATGTATACCACAGATCTCTTAAGCTATTCGGCGAAACTATTGACGTTTTATTCGAAAATAGAATCTTACGTCAGGCTCAACATTGATTCGGCAAACCGCTCTCTTCACTTGTGCTCATAATACCCAACGACCCGCAGAATATAGATCGGCAAAAATTTATGTTGGAGGGACGAACATGGTTTGTAGCGCACTTTGAATCTTATCATAAAGGTTTTGATCTTATAGCTTCTTCTCGGCTATTCTTATCGTACAACCTATTCCTTTCTCTTACGTTATTTATATCTTATACTTATTTTCATAAATTATCCTATATACTCTTGTACTCGGTCAGTTGCAGTGACGTCAAAAGCCGAGATGTCCTACACTAATAAATAATTCCTGCCATCCAATCCTCCATGCAATATTGAAAGAAACGCCGCAGCGTATCGACGTGAACCGACAAACTATATCCAATTCCAGAATCTTGAAGGATACGAATAGCAGAGTTGGATTTTTCTGGATGTTTGAATTGTTCTTTATCTGTTACATCGCGGCTATAGTAGACCATACAAATATAATTCTCGATGATGATGGACGTTGGTGCGACACTCAGCCTGAAAAAAAGAAACAGACACATGAATTTTAACAGTAAAATAGTTTTTGATACTAACCTGTAATTATGACCATCATATAGCAAGCATATTTTCGGTTCTGACACTGTGTGTCACTGGATATTTTCAGTTGTTTGCGGATACACAGTTGTCGCGGATAGTATTTTTTTTTAACATTATGTCGTAGCCCCGTTAGAAGATCCCCCCCGCTACTCGTTAATTCGCAAAAATCCATGACTACGTATCTTCATTACCGTAGAACCATAAAGAAATATGCATTAACCGAAATGTGTATTGAAAGAACGGCAGATGCGTGGAATTTACGAAACGCTGATCTCCAACAAAGACATATGTTTGAAAATTGTAGCTGGTAAGAGCGAAAAGAATGCCGGAGCGATGATCGAACGCTTCGTTCAAGACGCCGGTGAAGGATTGTGGAAAAAATAGATCGTACATATATAGTTTGTACGCAACATATCGTTTTAATGTGTATGCGAATGAGGAACGAGGCAATAGAGAATGACAACAAAAAGCGATTGTGCGCGTCACCAACACAGGCTGGATACAAACTAATACTCGCATGAACCATGTATCGAACAATGGACTGAGTCACAAACTAAAATGACCGGCGGAGAGAGAATAAGAATTTTCGTGGTTTCGGTGGCAGTTGGATCGAGTACGCGAGCGGTGAATACACGTCCACGAGAGTGGAAGAAAAAGAGAGGCACGATGAGACAAAGAATATGAATTACAAAGCGTGGAAGCAAGAGAAACGTAATGTTCCTCGGCATCGTCGTTCGCGATAATACGACGATGTTGTGTGGAGGTGGCGCGTTGCCTTCGAGCTGCGGGATGACGTTGGCGGGAAGAGCGAAGCGGGAGGGGCAGGGGGGGAAGAGGACTTGCCGTGGAACTCGTTGCGGGGCAAGGGGAAAGGACGGTTTAGCGGCGAGAGAGGGAAGATGAGGGGTACAGCGGGAGGCAGAGGTAGAGTACGAAACGCGTAAACACAGAGTCAACATGTAAACAGGCCACTCGCGAGACAAACAACGTGGGGGCCGCCGCGGGTTGCGCGTTCGTCGAGCGAGCCTCGGATCGCGTTTGCTCGCTCGCTCGCTCGCATATCTGTTTTGCGTATACTGCCTCTATACACGTATCGAAGCACACCAGCACAACACGCACACAAATTACTAAAATATACATATAAAACATTGGAACGCCCGTGTCACGCGGATTTATCGAATCTCCGGGTCGGTCCTTCGTTCATGCTTCTCGCTCTCCTCTATGTATATACACGAATATGAAATACATTACAAGGCACACACACGCCGCGACACACGAAAACACTGAAAACTCGCTGGTGTGCCGGCTCGTCGAGTTTAGCTCGTGGTGGCCCAGAGGCAAAAGCCCGTCGTCGATCGTAGCGAGTTGTCCCCGCTGCGCGATTTCAGACGCGTCGCACTTTTGCGCTCTCTCAAAACTCGTACTTATAACAATATTCCTCTTGTCTTATGTGTCGCATGGTACACAAGACTCACGCACATTGTAACGCAAAAGCGTGCACTTGAGCGTGAGCTTCCTTTGTTTTTCTCCTCGGTTCTTTAGCCCGTCGTTTCTTGTCCACTTTTTGTAGTTTTCTATGTTCGCGGATTATTGTGTATAGCGACCGGGGAAGTGATGACGGATCGCATTTTTTTTTCGATGAATTGTAGGATTTCTCGTGAATACAGTGAACAGTTGATGTTTGTGGAGTAAGAAGGAGAAGGTAAAATCATGGAATATATCGGATATGGCTTGTGTCATTCGCAATTGAAGTTAGTTGAAAGTTGAAAAAAATTTAAAAGAGAAACAACGATGAATCATGCTGAAGCTTACAAGTTTTCACGATCTCTCGTTTCGTTTGCACAGATGTTATCGGGAGTTTGAGCTGGCAACTCGTGTTGGTATAGTGTTTCGCGTTCGAGTGGGGAATGTGAAAGATCGCGAATATTCTATAATAATATCTGTATCCATTGATTTTGTAAAAGGACAGTTTTACACGGAGTGAATAAGGCGAGAGAGCGATGATGTTGAAATTTTCATCGTTGGATGCAACGAAAATAGGTTTTTTTTTAAATAAAAAAAATCATTTCCAGCACTGCTAAGGCTTTTCTGGCATATTTAGGCCCAAGGGAGCGAAAAAAAAACCGAAAAAAGGTTTAAAACCATTTTTGACTTCGAGACAATACTGGAAATGATTTTTTTTTAACCTATTTTCATTGTGTTTCAACATCATAGAGAAGAGCCGCAAAGCGTGGTGCGGCGATAGTGCGTGTATATTTGTGCCCGCGGTACCGTTTGCAAGGTCGTGGTTCAACGATGACTGACGAATGGAACTATGGATGGGCAGCTGGCTAGATGGGTGGGAGAACATTTCTTCGTATCGCTTTGCGTATAGCTTATAGCTTTATCGGTTGAGTGATGTGACGGATTTTTATGTGTTGCTATGAACGAACAGTGTCGGAAGCTAAATTACCGATACATATATATATATTCAAAGGTATCTTCTATATGTCGGTGTGGACAAATTAATACAACCTTATAATCGCAGAAAGGTCCAAATGATCGTTTCAACTGCAACATGTTCTCGTGCTGACATTTTTTCCCATGAGGATTGTACAGAGGAAAAAAAACCGTAAAACAATGCTTGACAGAGACGTTGATCGGGTCACACGTCAGAGTCGCTCTATATAATTCAAAACCACGGTGCATCGTTCAACAGGTGTATGCGGTATACGGTGCGCGTCACTCAGCCCCGGAGACGTACGTAAATTCATGAATCTCGTATACGCGTTAACTTTTATGTGCACAAATAATGCATGTCAACAATTTCCATAAATATACGTGCTGTATACGATATACTTGCCGTCGTTTATTCGTGCACAGCGGTAACGTCCAATGCACGAGAATTATGTCAGGACGAAGTAACGAGCGATCTTATCGCAACATTTAAGTTATTTTTTTGTGACCTTCGGAATTTCAGTTTACGATACTTTCGCTTACAGACGAGCTAATAGTATTTGAGAGTATTCAGAGACGATGTAGGGCATATATGGGTGGACTTGAGATTTAACTAAAGTGGTGAACACGTGGTCGAAGAACGCGCGCGCACGTGCTCATACGTTCCGTCATATTGGACCCGTTCACCTACTTCCTCCTTCGGTCTCCCTTTCGTCCTTGAGAATCCGTAATACAATGAATCCTCTGTTGCAGATTGCGTGTCTACGCATACACTTTCTAGGGAATAATTGTCCCGTTGAGTAAAAAAAAATGAGTCGTCATTATAATGATCTGCCCTGTTATACTATAATTACGATGTTCAGCGAAGTCTGAACCAGCGATGGGAAATGAGCTTAGACGAATCATTGCTGTTTTCAAAGATTTTATAAGGTTCAAGAATTCTTGTAGCCCAAAAAACTATGTACGTACGTACACCGATGAAAATTGGTGATGAAGAAAAAGAGTTAACGCGTGATGTTGGGTGAGTGAGCTAAAACATTGGACGATATTCATAACTGGCTTATGAGGAAATGAACAAAGAACGAGATGCACATAACTCTATGATATTACAATCGCTGGTATGGTCGGTGTGTAAACAAAAGTGTAACGAGGAAACAATAGCCTCGATACGGAAAAAATAATCTACAATGCAGTGTTTAGTTGCTGCCGGTTGCTGAGAAATACGAAATGCAACAGAGAAAGAGAGACTGTTGGAAGATTGCATTGAACTTCGCGAGCTGATAATGCACGCAAGCTTGCTTTTGCTTGTTACCACACATGCAAACTCGACCATTGTCAACATACCATTTATATAACACACTCGTAAGTCTAAACCACGGACGTTAGAAATATTTTCAAAAGGATCCATTATTACGTTGGTTGCCAACAATTCATCGTCATTTTCCTAAAGAGTAAACACTTCTGTGCTGCCTCGGTATACAGATTGGGTCTTCTACAAAATGGAGGGGCAGGGGGAGGGGGATTTTTTTTTTATCGAGACTGGTAACTATGGATAGAAACAAAAAATATATATATATTCTTGAATTTTCAAAATTTAATAAAAAACAACCATGGCAAAGCCTTGTATAGTTATCATCGGGACGCATGACGTCGAAGCAATCGTCGTAAAAGTAAAATGCATTTTCATAATTTCTCATTCGCACGTGTCTATCAGTAACCAGACTCAACCTCTCCCTTCGTGAACAGCAGCATACGAATGTCGGCGACCCATTACAACGCTCAGATGAGTTTTTCCATTTTTCCCTCTGATTTCCTGTCCTCGGGCTCCTGGAAGTTTGATGACAAAGAGAGAGAGAGAAAGTGAGAGCTGCTAAAAAACAGAAAAAAATCGGGGGAAAACTGCGCATAGTAACAGCACGATATTCGGTATCTGTAACGCGCAAGGCATCGGGGAATGACGCGAGTACATGGTTGCAAAGACCCACGGGAATTCTTGGAAATTAGTTCATTTGCATTCCCATGGTCGTCGTCGTTCTCCGACGCTACATACAGATCTGCGGGTAACCTCTATGTGGCATTTGTAACTCTCCGTTCGCAACCATAGCCACTTCCGATTATTCCCTCCGTATCTGATGTGAAACATCATGATTTTTTTTTGTTTTTTTTTTTCAATTCAAAATTTACATTTTTCACATTGCCACCTGTGCTCACACGGGACCATCTCGTGGTGATTCACGTTAAAATTGCATTCATCCACTGTGCCCCATTTTGGTATTCCAGAAATTTTCCCATTACATTTCGTTCGGTGGAGCGAAAGTTTTTGACCGCGCGGACAACCGGGATTGCCGAGGATCGAGCTTAAAAATAGTTAAATTACCAACTTTGACTCGCTTGATTGCTCAAAGTCAAAACTCCTCGCTCTATCATTACACAAAATTTCGATCCAATGAATGAAATTTCACTTGGCAGTAGATAATTCATTTTGACTAGCGTCTTCTTGGAAGTTTTATCTATAACTGAGAAGAGAATTGAACAAAATGTTGTTTAGATCTATTGTTACAAGCACCAATAGAAGATCTGGGACTGGGTAATCCAGAATTTACGCATCAAAAAAATATTGACTACTGTGCTTGATGAAGCTTGAGTCTTAATCGAGGCCAAGATCCATTTGGAGTCGTAGGTGTTAAGAGAAAATAAAAACCAAAAACGTTGAAGCTGCAAGTAAAAAAATTCTTCGTTTCCGGTTGACTCGGAAGCTTGGACGCTATCTCGTTTACCCGACTTCAGGAACGCGTCATAGTTCAATGAACTGTGGTGTGGAAATGACGTGCGTTGAGCTTCGAGCATTAGCATCAAGGTCACACAAGTCGCGCTCGTCGTTTCATTGCCACAAAACAGTTTCGGAACAATGCAGAAACGTGGTTTAATTCGGTTCGTGGCACGAGTACGACATGTGCCTCTCTCTCTCTTTCTCGTTGGAAAAGTAGAGAGAGAGAGAGAGAGAGGTTTCATTCGGAACCGGTTTGACGTGTTTACTACAACGCTCTTGATGATCACGAAGCCTCACTTGACTCGGTCGATCCGATTCAAATCCGTCGGGATATATACCTCTGTCTTTGTCTTGTTGTATAGATAATAGTTCGCACTTTCATTGCTTCACAAACCGCAATCTGGAACACCGAGCAAATGGGATTTACCCAAATGATGAATGAACTTTGCTTGGTGACACAAACTTCGAAGTGCAAATTGTTGCATCTATAAAAGGAATACTCGAAAGTCTTGGAGTAGAGACGATCGACTCGTGGCGTTTCATGAAAAATAAAATTGAGAAAAAACGACGAGATGTGCGAGATACACACTGTGAATACCAAACGAGAATTGAACGATCTTAAGCTGCAGCAACTTTGAACCAGATTGAAATGAGTCATGTGTCCAATTACCTGAAAGAAGGATTTCCTGTTTAGTTGGGCGAGTTTCAGTGGGCGTCTATGGAACGATAGAGTTGAGCCGAGTGTGTACACACACGAGCACACACTCACACGCGCACGCACTGGCGCTTTATGCGCTTAGAGCTAAATCGCAATATCCCGGTGCTCTATAGAGTTCTGCTTTACTCAGCAAAATACCGGGCAGAGATATAAATTAATACAATGTGTACAAAGTGGTGCTGGTAGAAATATCAACGTGTTTATATATCAACGTTAATCCCGAACGCTTTCAGGCTTCATTATATGGCTTCAAGATGTATACCTAGGTGTCTAGTCCTAGTTGTTACAAGATCGAGTCATCGAAAAAAACTTTCGATCACTCGATATTTTAACGACTAGGCACGGAGGTAAAGAAATTAAGAAAAAGACGAAAATAAAGAAGAAAAAACAGTGAGGTGGTACGTGTACGTGAGAACAATGGCATCCAGAGAGCCGAAGAGTATCATCATCGTGTAGTACCACGTACACGCATTGGTAACACAGGCAAACAATAACAACACAATAGCTCATCAGAGCAGGAGCGAAAAAATAATACACAAGGAATAACGTTTAGGAGTCTATAGCGAACTAGAACTTATAATACGCCAGCTGATGTAACTAAGAAGATGCTACATTTATGTATAAATATCCTGGCAGCTTGGAGCATCTCGGGTTCGTAAGATGGCATTTTGCGTCGGGGTAGAGAGTCTAGAGAGTAAGAGAGAGCCCAGATATTTCGTGGGATTTCCTTGAGAGCCGGTAATGTATGACGGGTGACCGATTCGACCCGGCACGAAGCGTATCGTAAGATGACGTAAATCATGCCAAACCGAGTGAACCCCTTACTAGATGGTGCATTTGATTCTGCGGATGGTCGCATTTCTCCAGAATCAGAGAGAGAGAGAGAGAGAGAGAGAGAGAGAGAGGAGACCTAGTTCATATATTATTCCGCTCCTAATATGGCAGTACGTGCGTGTAGAGTGCTCACGATGAGTTACTATACTCCTAAGATAGCACCAGCCACGATATCCCAACCCTCTCGAGTCCAAGAATCAACCCTTCCTTTCCGCGACGTGACTCTTATTTCCGGTACAAAGACCCTCTTCTTCGACAATGTATACGTGTCCACAAACTGCCAAGCATAATGTACGTCATTGGTAAATAATTATAAATGTTAATTTTATCAGTAATTACATGGGTTCAATTGCTATCATTAACTATAAACGTTGCAGAGTATGACGTGCTCCATAAACAGAACCTTTGAAGTCGGACCTGAACAACATTACCCACAAACGAATGTTATAGACACACATATTAAAAGCATGTCAGTCGATGATCTCATTTCCACCTAATCTTAACCAACGTCGTTTCTGACAATCCCAATCGAACCACCAATTCTTTCGTCATTAACTTCATTGAATTGAGAACCACTGTAACATAGTAGATTTTGGTCTTTGGGACCCGAGACACCGGGAGGGAAAGGGTTAAAGGAAAGGGCGTGTAACTCTCGCCGTTATCTCGCCGTGCTTCCTACGAAGGGTGGCTTCGGTGGCGAGGCACGTCGGTGCTGCTTTCTCTTTTGCGGAATGAAGGGAGAAGAGTGAAAGCGGCATGGGGGAGGATTGCGTACAGCGACGTCAAGGGGTGCGAAAGAGATTCTTGGGCGTCGGGACGCCTCGACTTTTGCGGTCCTTCTCCTATACACTCTTCTGTTTCGTTTTTGCTTTTGCTTTTATCCCATATACAGTCTAGAGAGCTTGGTAGCGGTGGTAGGAGCGCGAAAACGTTTTCACGATTTTCCCAGGCTAATTGTTATGCATGGCGAGCATCTCGGTCCGTTTAGCCTTTAAACTCGGTGCGCCTGAATTCACGGGTCTTCCTCCCAAAACGCTTCTCGCAGTTGCCTCTTTGGACGTCGTGCTCTTTCAACTCTATCACTACCGAAAATATCAATCTTTCTTGTTCTTTCTGCTTTACTTTTTGTTTCGCATTTTTCTGACATCTGTTACGGTTAAAAAAGTATTGATAACTCAATGTTCAGTAACTTTTGCGTATTATTATGACACGGAATCGACCATCAAGCTGATGTTATCTAGGGTGGCGATGATGGAGAGACGAAGATGGGGAAGTCTCGTTGATGAAGGGTTGAGCATGTCCGGTCCGGGAAATAACTTTCTTACCTACTTACTGTTTCATCTCCTGAAGGCAGCTAACTGCGAAACTCCTCGAGTCGTGTGTTCCTTTTCATTCTTATACACCAAGGATATTCTATAAATCCGGGAATCCGTGGGATGAGAGAAGTCTCCTTGTCACGTGGAGCATTCTTGATTCATGCGGCATTGGGCCAATTAACAGGAATAAATCGGAACTATTCAACGAGAAAGAATGCAAAACGTATTATTTATTTTGAAGAAAAATTAATTTTTACCGTAATTATCTTGCACTGGTGACCAATGAAAATATTCCCGCTTTGTTGACTATCGTGATACTGCACATTGCATGGCCGAGTACCGTTGTAACGTTAAATCGTGAAACACATACGCTTATGTATATGAAGGGCGAAGGGTATAGATATCGCGGTCTGGTGGTTCTCTGCCTCTGCAGTGCCTAGCCCCGATAACGGTATTTAAACTAGACTTAGAGGAACGACCCAAACAGCTGGCTACACCAAAATACTCATCGTTTCGTAAATACGAAAGGCAATTTATCAGGGCTATGAGAACGGGGTTATAAGTATCCAAAATAATTTAAGTACGATAATTTTTTGACAGTTATAATAATACTATTGCATAATTTTTACAATGATCTTTATGAGGTTATTTTTTGATACTCAATGATATTGTAGTGGAGACTGAGGACGATTGCACAACTTTTTTTCTGTGCATGTATTTGTTATGAACACGAACAACCGAAAAAAAAAACGAAATTTTGGAATGTAACGTTTTTAAAAAAATTCGGAGTTTATTTTCTGAAAGTAAGGGCATCGAATTTTCGTTTCGAGATCACAGCGTTTATCATAGTCAGTATTTTAATTGCCCTCAGTCTCTATTGATGAATCTAAGTCTGTATAATTTTTTCAAATATTTTTATTTTATTTTTTCACTTGCAATCTTCGGATGTCACGTGTCTAAATGCCATTCGTACATCAACGATAGCTCCAAGTTTTAAACCAACCACGCTCAGAGTCCACCTATGCTTCTCTTTCTTCGTCATTCTCATTGTGGCTGATACACACACGCACGCGCGCGCGTATATATAAACGGACGTGCGCATAATCCGTTTGCATTGCGTGTTTCGATAACGTTCTCGAGACTTCTCTTGCGGCAGTATTTTATACTCTGTGTATCTCTTTCTCTGTCTCACTCGTCATTCGGCTTTCGCCCTCCTGTATACCACAAACGAGAATTTAGCGTAGATATTGCACCGAAGCGGTGGCTTTTACTCGACGATATCAATACTCGACTCGGTAATATTCACGTTCTCCTTTCAGCCCAAACACTTTAAGGCAGTTTTAATCCCCCCCCCCCCCCCCCCCCCAACACAGCATAAGGTCAACAATAATAAATATTTTTTTTTCAGTGATTCATATTGTGGAAAGGCAATTAACGAATTATCGTAGTATTACTTACAATATTAAAAAAAAAAAAATTAAAAAATGATCCAAGGTTGGGAAGATTTTGGGCAGAAGTTGTAAGGCAAAATAATTTGACAAAAACATTAAATCTATTACTCTTTTACATTTTACGAACATTTTATCATTGAGATAAGCCAAAGAGCAGGGACAATAGTGGTCTCTATTGTATTGTAAACTATGTATTGTTTTATATTGTAGCTGTGACAAAGTATTTTTTTTCACATTCAGATTATTTAAATAAAAAAATATGGTATGGATTCAACCAAGTCATATGCGTCTCTCACGTGTAGTTTTATTCCTTTTTATCGCCCAAAAGCCGAAATGACGTCAATTGAACATTGCACGTATATCTCTATAGTGCGATTTACGTTATTTTCACTTCGTGTGATCTCAGAAAGGGGACAGCTAATGTTTTTGAAACTTTGCACGTACGAAGATTATGGCATCTGCCAACGACATGAACATTTATGATTTGTAAAACAAATTTGTTCCAACAGTGATATCGCCTTAATTAATCATTAATCGTTCGACCAAGCATTGACCAAAGTTTCTACATTGACGTCGTCGATATTTTTTTTCATTTTTAATTAAAATGTCAAATTCAATATTCAAACTGTGGAAGACAGTTGAAACATACACTTTCAATCTTTAATGTTAACTTTGAGTACATTGTCGCATTTCGTTTTTGACAATGTAATTTTTTTGTTTGTTTACAGCTGTACGGATAAAAACAGTGTTTCGAGGTTTTAGCATATCCGTGGTAAAGCTATTACAAATAAGAATTGTCAAAAATAACATATTTTTATGGGCGTGTAAAATTTAAAACGAGGCAAAATCGATGTCCAAGAGTTGTTCAACGTTTGACCAAATACCACTATTTTTTTTTTGTCTGATCTTCAGTGGCAACTTACATTTCTCTTCGTCGATTATGAGAAACATAGTTATCAAGACCGGAATATTTGAGAAATTAAAATACGTGAAGTTTATTTTTATAAACAATTTATTAGTTCGAGTATGTATAGAATCGTTGGTCTGTTTATTCGATGAAAAGTGTGCGACAAGTATCTCTCGTAATGATCACGATAACCTCGCGTTCGGGCTTGACTTTGGATACTTGACCTGGCTAATTTATGCCACTATGCCATTTAGTATCTATAAAATTGTGTACTCGCCGGAGTCAGCCGCCACGACATTACATGAATATATTGTATAACAATCAAAGTATACGTGTATATATATTTATTTATATAATATGTGTATAGTAAGGCTCCATTCGCGATTAAACACTCGCGGTTGACGCGCGATTTGTATTTCTTTGTTATTACGCGAAACGTGCCGCGAGCCGCGGAACGGTCCGTTAATCGCTCCAACGAAAATACACGCCAGGACACACATGAGAGCATGAACAAAAAAACGCCCGAGAGCAGCGTGCTTGGCTCCCGGCATTGGATTGAGTACACGTTTTGCGAGATTGTTTTTCTCATGGCACATACATACCGTGAAATTGAACGATCGCATTCAAACTCCTGTTCCCCTTAATCCGTATAGCAAGATGAAATATTCATGGGTCAGTGACCTTTACTTACTTGCATTTTACGACCATTACCGATGGCTTGGAAAATTATCGAAAATTTAACTCTTTCTTTCCTTGTCGTCCTATCAAAATTTTTGCAACAAATATCATGAAACATTTCACGCCTTTCGGTCTCAGGAATAATGGAGTTTCGTAGAGATTAGCTCATTTCACTTTCGATAAATATTTCTCTAATTGCGACCATCCCGTTTCCCAATTAATCCGATAAAATACACTCCGCCATATTTCGACAGGCTAAAAAGCCTGACTATTTTTTATTTCGCAATCTGACATTACGAAAATCAAGATTCAGTCACTGACCAGTGTTTATGTGATTTTCTTAGATTTTTTTCTACTAGGAATTTTCTACCTCGTCAATCGTGTATTATATTATTGTTTATATGCTATATGCAATAACTTTCCTTTTTATTTATTAAATACGAAAACTGTTACGAGGGTCGCATCATTTTATTTTTAACATCGATCAACAGGGACGAAAAATCCGGTGAAATGAACGAATAATTAATGAACGAATTACGAGATCCTCGTGACTAAAAAATTGATTGCCTCTTTGAATATTACGGATTTATAAGTATACATATGTGTGTGTGTGTGTATTTAGATATTTTAAGATCGTAGTATACATACTGACACGGATGTTGGGAGCTACTCCTTGCATCGGTGACTTATTCACGGGTAAAGCCAATTTTATACGTACAACGTACGTCATCGAGCTCGTTCAGATCCATCTAGGAGAAAAAAAAATACGAGCGAGGTGAAATTAAAGAAACGAAATATCGAAGAATTCCGCGGTCACCCCGACTGATCCGAAATACTATATAATTTCATCACCAGAATCGGATAAAATCCATTAAAGAAAAATGTCTTTCAATTTCATAAATATGTATAGTACCTACAAGGCGAAGCATGCTGATAAATATTCGAGAATGATGTTTCAATTCATTTTTTCAAGTGAAATATTTGTTTGCAACGATATTTGTTACATTATAAAAGTATGCGTAAATTTACTTCTCATAATGGCGTACAGCATCCAGCATGTGTATAAAATTTTCGTATTTTCGCGTTTATCTGGAGCGAATAATGAAGGGTGAAATTTTTTATAAAACAACATAAAAAAATGTACCTCGTGAAATTTATCTCGAGGTACACGCATATATATATATATATAAGTATACATCGATATGCTCGTGATGAAATTACATGAGATTACTGAGCGTTACATCTCACAGTGGCAGATAAGCAAACGTACATTATGTACGTTCATAATACCACAGATGTATGTGATACGTAATATCGATCGTATTTTATCAGGGCCCACCTTACCGTTATGTTTCCCACAACCAATTCAACCCTTCCGCTACATTCGGTTATTCGATTCTCCAAATTTCGTTCTATCGAATATATCTACCTTATCAATAAAAATATACATGTTGCAATAAAACATTTTTTTTTGTTTTCATGAAAAAACTTTTTCCAATTTGCCGTCCCTGATAATTGTAATTGTGAAACATTTTTTCATGAAGCAACTCTTTTAAATTTGCTGTATTGCAACATATATGTGCTCATATGTGTCATTATTTTTCGGGACGGAAATCAACGACTATATAGGCATCGAAACGTTAAATTATTTGCATCCTTATGAATTTTTCGTGCGTTATCGTGACAGCGTCAGTCTTGATTATCCATTAAATTCCTCAGCTGAGAATTCGCTTCAATATTTCATCGGAACTCGAGAATCATCGTTATTGAGTTATCATATTTTATATGTGTAACACCCTGTCTCTAAATCTCGTTTTTCTCGAAGACGACTATCAATTCATCGTAAATTTGAATTTATGAGCATACTGAAAGAGAGAAAGAGAGAGAGAGAGAGAGAGAGGGAGAGAAAGACTACACTATTGTTCGCAAACGTACAATGAACATCTCGCTAAAACATTCTCGCGCTTTCTCGCTACTCTTGCGAGCATATTACACACCCCACAAACCCCTAATGCCAATGACCCGCTCGGTTATAGGCGCGCAAAGTCCTAGCTATATTCGAGCGTCTGTACGGTAACCTATTCTTAGCCATTTCCCTCTTACATATACGTACGCGCTTCCTCCTCTCCTCTCTCTCTTTCTCTCTTTCTCTCTCGCCATCTCTTTATTCCTTTCTTTTTTCTCTCTTCCGTTCTACCGTTTTTGCACTTCGATATATAACATCTTTTAGATGCATATATACATGAAAATTCGTATGCGTATATTTATGTATACATAAGGGGTTACATGAACGCGTAGGGACTTGATGTATACGTCCCATACGCGACGAGCTTACCAAGTCCACGCAGATATATTCAATCTATAATCTATATGTGCAATTAACCATAGTAATAGTCGTGCAAGTAGCTTTATCCTGGCCTGCATATTCTGGCGGTACGAGGAACCGATAATTTAGAGTAATACGTGTACATATGTATATGTATACGTATACAATGTACATGTATTTCGTGAGAGAAAGCCGCGATATCGCTGCCTGCCTTCTGCTTCGCGCGATTTCGTTATTATTCGTCCCTTATATGATGCCACCTTTTCCGCTCTGCGATCCTCTAATATCTTTAGTATCGAGCTTGCCGCATCATTTATTCTTCCTTCATGATTAATCACTTTTATTTCATTTCTCGATCCAATGCATTTGCAAAATGTCATCATTTTTCTTTTTAATTTTCAATGAATTAGATAATTGACGTAATTTACAAAATTGAATGTAACAAATTGTCATTTTTGTCGGCCTGATTAAAATACAGGAAAATTCTACGCGACTTGGAGCGAGGAGTATACGGGTTGAGGGTGAAAAAGACCCATAATTGATTATGTGTGCTATCTTCGAGCGGTGCATTACGGAATTTCTTAGTGAGTTTTCGTTTATCTATGTATATATTAAATTTTTTTTCCGCAATGTTCCTGCTGAAACTCTTCTTTTCTTCTTTTGGCTATGCACCCTCGAGATTACCCTTCGGGAAGAACAAAAAGAACAGAGTACGGTGGAAAACGGCACGAGAAAGAAGTCGTATTTCTACTCGACTGCGGAAATGTGCTGAAATTAAAAAAAAAAAAAAAGGAAAGAAAGAAAAAACGTAATAACAAAGGGAGAGTTCACCCTCTCTCGTTCCAGTTGTGAGTACATTCTACCGTAATATATGTACTACCCCTTCGTCGATCTCGAGTTCATAATCTTAAAAAAGAAAATGCCTAGAAACGTAAGTAGGGTTAGGAAAGAACGCAGCGGAAATATGATAAAATAAATTTTATTAAAACTCGTGTATTCGTCTTGATTACTGCGAATTGAAAAACTCATAGGGACATACTATATGTATGTTTACTTGGACATTCGTAAAACGAGCCAACGACGAAGACAATTGTCGCAGAATACTTGAGATTTCTCGCGACTCCGGTTGTTCTCTAATGAAAACAATTCTCATTTATAATCCTCCGTGTACGCGAGAGTGCCGCGAGTCAGGAACTATTACCGAGCTAGGCTTAATTCAGTGGGAGTTTCGCACCTCTCGACGTGCGTCCTCAAAAGCTTTAAGGGACGTCCTCGTCTTCAACCCAAATGACGCGCCAAACGGGTCAAGGGGCACATTCTCAGAGCTATGCACGACTAATGCCCCCCCCCCCCCCCTCCTCTATCCCACCCGACTGCGGAATAAGGGTTGAAAAACGACAATATGAGTCTGTGAAAAAGTCGAGCAAATGAAAACGTCTGTGCGCGTCGGAATGAGGCGATGAAGTGAAAAAACAAGTTGGGTAATCGTGTGACTCGTGATACCGCATTAACTGTTTATTCCCGAAAAAATTCTGATGCTCACTTGAACTTTAACAGAATTCACAAAATGAACAGCAATTTTTCTTTGCGACACAAAGAATTATTAAACTTTGATTTCAAGCTTTCGCGGTGACTCACATCTGGCAGCTGAAAATAAAAATAAGAATAGTTTATTTTTATTCGTTCTTACATAATTTTCATTGCAAATCATCAAGACCGTGCTACAAAAACAATTTCGTAAAGGCGTCGAAGAAAATCATTATCATATAGGAAATTTCATCAAATTTTGCATTTTCCTCATTCTTGTTTACCTACCACCAATAAATTCATTCCGAATGGTCTTTCCCTTCGCCAAAAAACCCCGAAATATTACCAAAAATCATTTCCCGTCAACTGTATTATGTATATCGTTCGCTCATCTCTGTCTCCCGTAATTGAGCATGCAAAATTCGCTTACCGGTGGTTTCGCTACTGGCATCCGAGTGACAGTACAATAATATCCTTGCAACATGTCCAAATCGTGTATATAATGGTTGCTTGATTCACGAGAATTTGCAAGCCCTTTTTGTTCGAGGGACAGAAAATGAGATGAGAGAGAGAGAGAGAGAGAGAGAGAGAGAGAGAGAGAGAGAGAGAGAGAAGAGAGAGAGAGAGAGAGAGAGAGAGAGTGCAAAAAGAGGCTAAGGAGGAGTGAAAACCATCGTCGTATTATATAGCACGAGAAAGGGTTGAAGCGCGAGAGTATAATGGCAAAAGGGCCGAGAACTCGACGTGCTTTCTCATTACTACAGTAACGTTTGTTAATTCTGCCACGCGAGCACATTACGCCCGTTTAGACGCTCGGGCAAACAGAAATGAGAAAAGTGAGAAGGTACGACAATCCGCCAGTTTGCCTATTAAACTATAACTATATATTATGCAGTATATTCGTCTATAGTACATGCTTTGCTGTATTACAACATTTATACATACATAACTGGTAATATAGTCTAGTGCATGTACAGTATATATTTCACTATAGATACTCCGACACCCTCAAATACAAGCTCATCTCTCTGCTCATTCTGCGCTCCGCATCGTTTTCCCTTCATTCGTATATATAAACTATATAAACTTGTATATTATATATATATACATACATAATGTACAAATTCTGGGCACGAAAACGGCGAGGACGGAAGAGATTTCCTCGTACTTCGATTCCGAGAGATAGAAAAGAGCGAGAGAAGGAAAGAGAAGAAGAGGCTGAAGCGAATCTCAACAAAAATCATCCCCCTGAGGGTGCAAGCTGCTCTATATACATGCACAGAGCGGCCTCTTCTTCTATATATGCTTCTCCTATATCCGTGTATACATGGCGCTCGTCCCGTAAGAGTCTGGTGAATGACAGAAACATTTCTGAAACTTCGCACCGATCCTGGTAGCACGGATCTGCAGTTTTTCTATTCTCAACCCCTAACCTTTATTTCATCCTTCTCGTAGAAGGAGAAACTACGTTTTTACGTTAATAATTATTTTTTAAGTATTTGATGTACCTTTGAACGTCCAGAAGTATTGATGAGCGCATTCGAAAAATGCAATTCAAGCCAGCAGCCAGTGGTAAAATTATAATGATGTTAAAATTCCCTATTCAGGGAATTTCCTTCGTAGGTGATTCAGACAGGTGAATTTCTGATACGTTTATTAAAAAACGTCGATTTCGAAATAACGATAGCTTTCTATTTTTGGGGGTTGCATCAGTTTTGTAACGAGGAGAGCTTATGGAGCAAATGTATATCGAAAGTCTTAGAAGAATGGGAATTGCGAAGGAAAGAGAGAGAGAAAGAGAGAGAGAGAGATTTATTTATTTAGCCTCCTCGGCTATATTTCAATATTACATTACAAATTTAATAGTACATTAAATAGTATACAGCTTAATAGTGCATTAAATAGTATTGAACTTAATAGTAGGTACATTCTAATTTTCATTCAATCATTTTCATCCTTTCGTTATTTTTCTATAACTTTTCATACGTATGTACATTGCACTTTACTCAATGCCATCGCAATAATATCGAGAGAGAGAGAGAGAGAGAGAGAGGGTGTGTGTGTGTGTGTGTATGTGTGAATGAAAGAGTGACAGGAGGTAGAGGGCCCAGAGATTCAGATTTTTCATTAAGGAGACGTCGACTCAGCTATCCAAGCGAATCTCAGGGCGTTAGCTGAAGTCACAGGGGTGCGGAAGTCTCGTGGCGTTGGGAGAGGGTGACCAGAGGGGGTCGACGAAAATAAGGACGACGAGACGACGATCTCTTCTCATTCCCCCGGACTGCCGGTATAATATGGTGGATTAATACGCGCGAAATCTGCCACCTAAAAGTTATTAATGACTGACACTTTTTCGCTCATTCTCTCTCTCTCTCTCTCTCTCTCTCTCTTTCTCTCTCATATTTTCGTTGGTGTGTAAGTTGGCGATGGTGTGGTTGCCGTCGCCTCAAAGATTTTATAAAATGAGACTGGGTGTTTGGCTTCGTCGGGAAGTCAAAGCCTTCTTTTCCAAAGTTACGCCGAAAAGAAGGTTCTCAAGAGGAACGATAAATAAAAATGAGCCAAAAGTGACCGAGTGAGAGAGAAAGAGAAAGAGAGAGAGAGAGAGAGAGAGAGAGACCGTGATGAAAAAAGTAAAACAGTCCAAATTATTAATATAACGAAATATTTATTTCCTCCTACATTCAATCGATCCAACGGATTTTTTTCTTCCAATATTGCAGCGTTGTGAATCGACTCATACTCTCATCCCGATGTATAATGGGAGCTTTTAATCTATGCATTTATCGACTAACATGAAAAACGTATTAGCGGTTGCGTATATCAATTTAAAATCGCTTCACTCGCATCGTTTTTCTGTACTTTATTTTAGGCATCACAGTTCCTCATCGTACAAAACTTGAAAAGTTCTTGAAAAATTGATGGCGAAAGCATTTATTTTTCATTTCATTTTGTTTGTAAATCCATGAGACTTCGTTCGTAGGGTTTTTTATTTTTCCCGTCATCAATGTATCATTCGACCCGTGAATATCTCGAACGATTGCAGAATTTTTCCTTCTTTTATATGAATTTCGAGCTTTACTTTGGAATATGTTGAAGACAATCCCATACAAACATTTGATTGATGATAAAAGTTTTATGTGAATAACTCTTTAATGATAAATCATCATACATGAAATATGTTAACGAATGGGTTGGAAATAAATTTCTTGGATCGAGGAATGTTTTCAAAGAAGGTTGCATTGCCCTATCAATTGAGTTGCGTGATTTTCAACATAAAACCATGGTGGACGGATCGTTGTAGATTTTTACAAAAACGTTACAACGGACGTTGCTATGCAAATTGGAAAGATAATAATCGATTGTGATCGTGGATAGGCACGTTGATGGGCTAGCCGATGAACATATGCTACAACACTTGCCTGTCTCCACCTGGACAACAAGCCGATCTCTCGAAACCTCCTCCCTCACTTTCACTCCCTATCATACCTCTCTCTCTCTCTCTCTTTCAACCCCCTTCAGTATCGCCCATCCCGATCTCCCTCAAGGGAAATTATATAGTCTGCCCTCGGCTGGGCTCACTGGCCTATACCTTACTCGTCCCGACATCCAGCACGACATATACATATATGCACTGTATATCCATACATGGATACATGTTTTTTTTTTTCCATTTTCATCGAATTCTCACGAAGGCCAACCCCACAGAAAGCATCCCCGCGAACGTGCACAGCCGCAAATTTTTCTGACAACCCTCGACTCATCTCCCTTTTGACCACTCTAGATTGATACTTTTTATGCTCTCTCTCTCGTTCTCCATAGACACGCTGGAGATCGGAGCAACGCTTTATTATCCATGAAATTCCGTGCCAATTGTTTCGGAATTAATTTCTTTAAGATGGAGAATTTCGAACGCAGAACTAGATTAAATTTTCGGATCAGTCCGGATTGGTACTGTTCTGAAAAAATGCAGGCTATAACTGCCTCAATATAAATGTTTGAGTCAATGACGGTTCATCAAAAAATTTGATAACACGATCAGCGCTTTTTTTAGTCCTGAAAAAAAGCAAAAAATGATAACTCCGAGCTTCATCGGTGATTCGCTGTACGCTTAGTTATGAAAAAAATTATCTCTCCCTTAATCGAATCGTTAATATTGCCGTGAATGGTGGAAGCCTCTCGCTAATTGAAGGAAACTCTCTGGCGTGCATCAATCACGTCCGCTCTGCGAGAATTGCGTTATAGTTCCCTTTTTCCTCCTCTCCTCAGACTTTTTGTCCACGCTTCACCTCCATCGTGCGCTTTTACGGTATAACGGTTTTTCATCTTCCGCTTTTCATTCGCCCCGCAGTGGTGGAATGCGACAGCAAGGTAAATCTTGCTTTTATACTCGTGTTTTTCTTTCCGCGTTATTCCCCACGGTTTCGGGATATTCCGCGGCTCTCTACGATCACAAATATACGTATTTATCCAATGAAACGCAATGCTAGTTTTGCATATGCGAATGCGGTGTAAAAGCTTCGTGCATCTTTCCGCCAACTCGCTCACTTTATCCGATGGCAATGTTGTTCAGCATACCAATGATATTTCTTCGCGATCGTTCCTTCTGGATCATGCGCTCTTTGGAAAATTAAGATTTTCAATCTCTCGCCTGTGGAAAAAGTTCATACAGAACGACCTTAGCCGTATGCCGCAGACTCGTAGGTCCTTGTAGATCTTTCATAAAAGCGGAGAGAATCAACACTCAACATTATTAATATCAGAAACAAAAAAACTCAAGGCTGTTCATCCGCAGGCGAAAGTAATCGGTATAGCTGAAGGGTTGCTTATTCATTATTATTAAATTTGTTGCTCTGTTTGACAAATAATAGTGTAGAAAACGATGGAATAAAATAAAATAATAAATTTTACATAAATAGCAGAAATTATTTTTATGATAATTTATTCATTTTATCGAAAAATTCTCTCCCTGTTGCACTGGGGCCCTTCATACCCGGTACAGTCTGCCATTAACTCTGAAGAAATATTTTTGCAAAATATGCACAGAGCGTCGAGCAGAAGAACAAAAATCTATAAAAGTGCGGAAGCGTCACTATGAGCGACGTTGAGTAACGAAAAAAAATATAAAAAATAACAACAAAAATTCCGTCGTTTCGCTTGGGATGTACACAAAGAGAGAGAGAGAGAGAGAGAGAGAGAAAGAGAGAGAGAGAGAAAAAGAGAAACGAGCGGAATCTACGGATGAAGTGAAACGCGCAAAAGGCGCTTTCGACGCGTCGTTTGTTTGCGTATATTTTCCCGCAACATTCTCCTGTTTATCTCTGCTTTGTTGTCACTTGCTTATCCATCGTTCCCGACAACTCTTTCTTAACGCAAGTGGCTCACTCCGTCACTTGCGTCAGCTTTCATTCTTCACGCATATACATTCTCCTCTCGTTTTAACTATGCTATTTCTCGCTCTTTTCCATTTCGGCGTTTCTCGCGCACTCATAACGACGGCTACTTTCACCGTTTGTGTTAGTTCTGTTTGTAACGTCGTCGTGCACCGGTTATCCCGTCTCTGTCCATTTTTCTCTGTCAGGTGTTCCATCCTTTTCGCTTCATACCCCTTGGCTCTTCGATTCTTCTTCTCTTTCACACTATAGTCTTCCTTCGTTTATTGGCTTCGCATCCGACTCTCGGACTCTACTCAAATCTCGTTCTTCTTCATCATTCCACCGCAGTTTGTCCCTTCATACGATTTTTTCTCTCTCTTTTACTTTTATCATTATCTATCTTCGTCTCGTGACTTCCTAATTTCCCCCCTCGTAGTACCACGGTGCCCCTTTTTTTCATCACTTTTTTTTTTGCACTTTCCGAGCACAGCCCCTGTGCTTTCCAGCCTTCTGTACCATACACATGGGTGTATAATGTATATATACTTTTGTACCGCAAGCGCGGTGTGTTTACGTTAGAGATAAAGCGAAGGAACAAACAGCGTGGCGCGCCGCGACGTCGTTTCTCTCATGGCCATCATAGTTACAGTCCATCGTCAAGCTGCACTGTCTAATGTTGTCGGTATTCATGAGAGGAGCGACTGAACGAAGAAAAAAAAATTTTTTAATACGAAGAAGAAAAAACCATTGCCAAACACGAAAGAATCGTTATTAAAGGTAGAACACATTTCGATTAACAAAAGGTTTGCCAGATTTTTCGAAATCCGAATAACAAGGTGATATTGAAAAAGTTTTCACACCGACTTCATAGAATCCTAACAGTCCGATTTCAAGGATAAAATTGAGACTCCTGGTGTCTCAATCGGATTAGAAAATTAGACAAATACGTTGAACATAATCTCCAGTCTCAGTTTACGAGTATGACGGGCATAAGTTAGATCAGATGAAGGCCATGTATATGCGAGTATAGCTATCGTTTGTCGTAATCGATAAAACCGTTGTACACTCGTGTCTTTCTTATCGCTCACTGTCGTTGCCCTCGAGCGATAAGCACCCCAGCCGCTGATTCAACTGCCTACCAGCATATTGACGAAAAATTCAAGCACGCGACACACACTATCAGGGGGTATCCCCAAAAAGTTCACATTTATCGGCGATGACTGGACGCTATTATTTTCCAAGTCAATCTTAGCCTCGAAATGTGTCAACGAGTTAGAATCAACAGTCGAAAAAATCCTTCACTCTCTTCGTTACTCCATTCTATTAATCCGCTACTCAGGAATCCTTCGGTCACCTGAAGCATGAATTATCGCGATACAACATTGGAACGTTCCGCTTCCATTTGGCCTGATGACGCGATCTGCTTCATTCCAGGCCAGACTTCGCTACATGCTGTACTCTCCGCGTACTTAGCAAGACCGAGAAGAGTATCGTCTGGCTACTGTAAAAAACATGAATGGGGCATGCGAATACACACACACACACACACACACACACACACACACACACACACACACACACACACACACACACACACACACACACACACACACACACACACACACACACACACACACACACACACAGGCCTGGCATCACACTGCTGGTCCAGTCTGGCCTTCTACCGTTCCTGGTCTACTAGTGGCCGTTGCTTACATTGCGATGAGTCCTTAGCGTTCCCGTAGGCGGATACGTCGAAGAAAAGGGTACCGCATTCAACACAAGCGTGGTCCTCATATATATATATGTATATGTCCGGGCTCAGCATTGTTGTCTGCAGCATCATGAGACCACTGTGCATCTCCAATGCTCAGGGAACCCCTGAGTTCGGCTCGTAGCCACTCAGACTTTCTCGGCAAAAGACCCTGCGTCAGTCTGTCTCATCCCTCTCTCGTTCACCCTTCAACGACGCTTTTTCACTGATCCCTTATGATTCCCAAGTACTGCTTGTTGGTTCCAAAAGCTGCAGTTGCAAGCCATGATCCGTGTATATATGAACCCTTCGTTGCAGTCCCAGTGATAATGCATGAGGGCCAAATTGAAAAATTATCACACCAAAGCTCCTCAGGGTCGTGGTGACCCTGGAGTATATATACTCGCTCTGTTGATGTTCATCGTGTTGTTTAGAAAGAGGGTTCAAAAGAAAAACTCCGCCACATACGGATACGTGGTTGTGGATCCGTAGGTGTTCTTATGTGTATACCGCTTATTCAAAGTACTTGCTCTTGCGATACCTCATTTTTCGAGATGGATTCGTCGAGTGGCCGCTCACTTGTACGTTACACAACATCTACCGGGGTTTCTACAATGGGTGTGTGGGTGGGTGAGTGAGTATGTATATGTATAAAAGCTGCGCAAGGCAAAAGTTCGAGTCCCTCGTGGAGGGTGCGATGCACTCGAGGAGTGTAAAAGCTCCTTAGCTTCCGAAGAGCCTGTACTATATATCTACCATATAACATCCGAAACCCTTCATGCAAGAGATTGTCAGTGAGAGTGGGATGCGGTCGAAGAAGTTGGCCCAGGGTGATGGTGGGTGTCCGATCGTCGAGCTTTTCATACGTACGCTCACGTCTTATATAGCCCGGCTCGTATGGCTCCGTGATAGGAAGGGGGGGGGGGCGAATAATTAGGGCCGATAAGTCACGACGCAACAGCTCCGATGTATTCTTTTACGGCGAAATAAGGCTACAACGGATTTACGGTAGTTGCTTGTAGGAATGAAGCGTGGCCCAGCTTCGTATACGATATACCAAGCGGTCGTGTAGTTGTGTTGACGATTGGACAGGGGAAGCTCGATCGAGCCGAAAGTTAGAATCGCTGAAGGAAAGGGTGCACCACCGTGTTCATACCACTACCTATATATGGTTCAGCGCTTTGTTGGTTGTAGAGCCACGGGAGCGGAATGGGTGTGGGATCGCGTGCACATCACCCATTACACCCGGGCAGACTTAGCTGTGCCGTTAGCATAGCTTCGTGGTTCCTACTTTCGTTGCTTCTGCACCCACTCCCCCTGTTTCACATCCTTCTACCGACGGGGTTGAAAACAACCGCTCTTCTTCTCTTCTTCTTCGTCTTCTTCTTCTTCTCCTTCTTCTTCTTCTTTGTCTTCTTCCTCGTTTTCGTCGGCTTTCAACGTCGTCTGGAAGGCACGCAATTTCTACGTCATTCCTGCCACACTGATCATCCTGTTGCTTTTTTTTTTTTTACTGTAATTTGGACCTTCCGCGAAGTTCAATTCGCTCACGTATATACATTCTGGGAGCCGATAATTCGAAAATATTTTATGAAAGTTTGACTGTACTTATATCGGTCTTCAATTATACATAGCCATTCCTGACCGAGATTATATTTCAGGCCGACCCCGATCGATATTTCACGAAATTATCCACAGTAGGTTAGTCTTCGTAGAAGTGAGACGCACATATAGTTGGGTGTTTTTCTTTTTTGGGGATTATTTATCAACGATTTTCCTTCCCCTAGCTGGAAAGCTTCCAAGCGACCAATTGGATTCTTCATCGGGCGAATGGCTTTACGGAGTACGAATTGTCTGTCTTTTCGAAAATGGAGGAAGAACCGCCCTGTCTGCATTATGAAAACAAACGTGGATGCAATTTTCGAAATTGCCAAAACAACATTACGTTCCCTTGTTCTTTCTCCCTTGAGTTCTTTTGAGCATAGAAGTTTCACTGAAAATTCGACGGTTGTCTGGGTTAGCTGTAGAATCCACTAACAAGTTATCCGCAAAATTTTCTCTGTGCCATCGGTAAATAAAAGAATGAAATTATTAGAAGAAACTCCGTGTACACATAAAGAGGGAAACGATATAAATTGCCTGATTCTATGGTAAAAATTGTATTTATAAATGGTATTCGGTATTTCATACCGTTAATTTATAGACGTGTCAACGAGAATCATACCGCGAATGAGTTTGAAAATTGAAAGTTTTTTCTGCAGTCTTCGGTTTAATCCCGTATCCTGCATATTCGTGCATGCAGCGTACAAAAATTCCGTTATCGAGGATTAGCTGATGCACTAAGTGAGTTTACGTTTTGCATTGGACGTCTTTGTGAAAAGCTGCATGTTTATTTTTCGACATTCTGCTTTTCGTACGGGAATTTTTCCGGACACAATGCCTCGGTCGGAGAACCCTCATAGGACAGTGGACACCGGTCAGACTTCGGATAGAAAAGAGCCTGAATCACATATTGCTTCGAGCACGATGTATATATAACTGTATATGGATGAGTTATTTTTGATATCAGGACTTCATACATCATTAGGTCTGCCTGACGATTATTTCAAAGCTATGCTTCTGAACATTGAACAATGTGCCTCGACGATACTACTCGACACTTTGCTTCACTCATATTTTTCCGTTGCTCTTGCGCAGTGTTCTTCCGCCCTTTTCGTCGTTGATGTCGTTGATTCGCGTCCTATGTCCCTTTCAATATGATTTCTCTTCGCGACTACTTTTTTTTTGTGTCTTTCAGTCGATAGCGCATTTGCCATTCACGCAAAACAAAAAGAACTTTTGGCGCGAAACGTAAAAGACTGAATGCTCCGATTGCGGCTTTTGTCTTTTTGATTTAAACTCGTTCGCTTTTCTCTAAATAAAGTCAAGCTTTGGATTGTCCATTGCACAAATCGAGACTCATGAATTTACGTATTATTCGTATGGAAGAAAGACTCAATTTACGAATATAATAACAAAAGAGATTCTCCTTTATTAGCGGAGATATTAAACAGATATCTCAACATCCATGCGAAGTGCTCAAATGCCCTTTAATATCCACCTTGAAAGTTCGAGGGCTGCAACAGCAAAACTTCTATGCGGTTTTCTCGGCTCTTGCTTATCACCCAGCGATAATCTTTTCACGATGATAGAGCATAACGGTAGAGCAACGAGGCAGTCAGAGGGAGAGAGAGACATAGGAATAGAAGAGTCCAACTGGCATCAGCGCGTGGGTTTCAGGAAAGCTATATACAACAACAAGCCATATCGAGCAGGGGTGGTTGCCGTGCTGGGTTTTACGAACTTGTTCTTTCACGGAAACCTTCCGACAGCGTTCTCAGGGGTGTTCGAGCGAATTGAAGTAACAAGGTCCCTGGGGACAGTTTATGCTCGATGTTCTGTCTGCAGCTCACTTCGCAAGGAAGGTCTCGAAGACTCGTATACGACTATTAGGCGAATCGTTTGACATTTTGCTGCAGTAATCTTTCATACTACACGTGGCCGTGTTTATGGTCTAATATTTACTAAAGATATCATAGTTTTTCCACGAATTTACAGTCGTGGAAAAGCATCCGAAAGATTGAAGCTTTGATTTTGGATGTGTAGCCACGTTTTTTTTTTCGTCACGTTTTTTTCCCCTTCTTATAACTTTGTATGGTCAAATGTTTTTAACTTCCATTGCAACGGAAATTTTCTTCCGCGACTAGTGATAGTTTTTATTGTCGTTGACTCCACTCCAGTGTGACGTTGATCAACCTGTTCCTTCTTCCAGCGGCACAAAGTCCGCAAACTTCATTCGCCAGCATCATCGCATACAGTCCTTAACCATCGCCCTGAAGGCAACGACATTTCTTACGGGGATGGTTTCCAAAGGGAGCATTGTTTGCCCTCTCGAACGGCACGATGAGAAATGGTGAGCATAGATCCTCACGCCGCATCCCAAGTAGGTTGGAGTAGACTTACCCGGAGCTTTCAGGACATCGGCACAATGACCATTTGTTAACGTCCACTTGGCCGCACCACCGGCGCGACCAATGTCATTCCAGTCGGTGTCATCAATCAGGAGTTGCTCATATCCTCATTGAGACTTCGAGGAAAGTCAATCGTGCTGGTTGCTTCTTCTCGGGCTGTCAGCGAACTATATCACTTTTTTTTTATTACGGAACGGAACAACAAGCATCAAACAAACTTATTGTTACATAGAAAAAAAGTATTATCGCGCTTTCGACTATTAATTAGCAGTCAACCATGGCTATTCATCAAGAATGTTCCATTTCTACAATAATCAAGATTTAGAGGAGAACTGTGCAGAATGGAAGAACGTTTTTTTTTTACGTAGCTTGTAATCGTATCAAATTAAAAAATTTGAAAACACATCGTAAAAACGAAATGCTTGGAGCAAGTCAATTTTATACTAGTCAATTTTATTCTCCGGTGAGCACTGAGTACATTTATTCAAGCATAAATATACTCGACTCAAGAATAAAAATGGTCAATTTGAGTATAAAAAGAGAGTTGGCCAAAGTTTTCAGAGAACAGAGTACTTCAAGTACTTCGAGTAACAAAAATCTATCCAAAAGGCTATCACCTATCATTAGAAAAAATGGAGTAATCAAATGAGTTTATTCTCTTCCATGGCGTATGCATATCCACAATTTGGTATTTCCGTTTTCATTCATTTTCATCTCAAAATTATTTTCATCCAATGAATGTTAATACTCCCCTTCTCCTCTCCTTCGCGTGCTCGTGCTCGATGAGTTTTTCCATGCTGTTTTTATGGGGTTGATACTGACGTGGCACATCTAATACAGGGTTACCTGCGTGAATGTGATAGAGGTATGTTTCTCGTTCGCGATCATTACACACAAATTATACAACGATACAAAATTTAACTGGGAAATTAAAAAGATCTGCAAATTAATGCCACTTGGCATTGGCGAATTTCGCATATTCGCCAATGTATTCGATTAATTTTGCACGCATGAAAACGAAACAACGGAATTTTTTGATTCTGTTGATCCCCAGATCGCAGTCCTCTCGATCAGTGTGGAATTTCCGGCGAATCCCACTGTTTGATGCTCGTTTATCTCTTTTGTTTCTGGTGGTGCGTGATCAAGCGGTCTCCCATATGCTCCCTGGTGCAATTAGATATACTTGCGAAGCCGTGAGAACCATAAGAATGAATGAATATAAACTCTCAGTTTAAACTGCACTATCTCTTCCTGCAATTTTCAATCAAATCTATCCGTGCGATTTTTGATAATTAAATAAATGCAAATTCGACGTATCGTATGTGTATACTATGTGCATAAAAAATGTGATGTATGCAGTGATATCGCTGTTCCTGGATTACCGGGTTATTATCCCTCGATAAGTGGCAGCTGTTCGGTTTACTCGGATCCACCGCTATCCTCAGATACACTGCAGTCCCTTTCGCACCCTTTTAAGAAGAGAGCTAAGCCTATAGAGGTGTAATACACAGCGAAATCTCGACGGACACAGCCATCCTGGCAAGATATTCCGCACGTATAGCTTCGGCTAGAGACTAGAGAGCATGCAAGGGAACATCTTGACTCCACAAACTCTCAGACTGTTGCGTTCACCCAAAGTCACGAGTTTAACCCTCCTAATTAATTTACAATTACATAGCACACTGTGAAAAGGCTGCTAGCCCGATACTATGCATCGCATATGTATGTATACAGAGCCGAGGGTTGAATTAGCTTTGAATCGATCTTGACGAGTCCGCGGTCACTCCCCCTCCCCCATCGATAATCAAAGCGTTAGATATACTGCATAGAAACTCCTTGTGAAAAGATTTTTCAGAAAGTTCCATTATTTTTATCTGGAAACAATTTTTGTGTGGAATAAAGTTTATCGATGAATTCGTCATTAATTGACCTTTAATTTATAATAATTAGAAACGCGTCTTTTGCTTAAAATATTTATTATACGACGTAACAATGATTAGCTTTGAATTTGGTTTGTATCTTGATGAATAAATCAAAATGTGTTTCCTCAATCCTAACGTAAAAACACCATCATCTACGTTGATGATGAGATAACCGCAGAACCATATACAACGGATGTTCGAATTTTCCCGTCTGGGGTAAGCTCGCGATTCTATGCAGTTACCACATGTAGGTTGATACAAATTCAAGAAGGTAGTTAGAGGGTGGTTAGAGAGGCTGTTAGACGTCGGTCGGAGGAATCCATAGATTGCCCGCGCTAGCCCCGCTAACAATCAGCCGTAAATTATAGCCTCAATATCCATTGTGTACCCTGCTCTCTGGATATAGCTGGCTCTCTCTCTCTCTCTCTCTCTCTCTCTCTCTCTCTCACTCTCTTGCTCAGTGTAGAGAGCCCAGAGAGCCTAACCCCGAAGTCTGAGGCCAAGACTACCCATACTCCTTAGCTCTGTGCGGTGAGAAGGGCATGGAAACCCGCGCAGTATAGATGCGGAGAGACGGAAAACGTTCTCGTCGAAGTGAGGGGCAGTGTATGGCAAAGCCAGAGCGAATGAGAAGGGAAGAGGCAACATCATAGGGTGGGTACGAGGTCTGCTAATACTAGCTGCTCTTGTACTATACCCAACTGAACCAAGAGATATGTATATTAATGGGGCAATCTTACATAGTTTTGTTTACCTTGCCATTCTCCCGGTGCGTATACAATTACTATACCCGCCCGCGTGCGCCCTGTCCCCACTTGTGGTAAGGGTGGCTGCTCGGCCTTAGCTCTCCGGCGCTCCAACTCCCGACACACTGTAGCACCGTACCTCAAACCCCTAACCTCTTCGACCACGTTCTCTACCGCCATCATCATCGTCTTCGGATAACTATATACACGCTTCGCGAGAGTGCTGGCTTTCCTCACGGGATTTTCACGTGGGAGTACGTATTTCCATTTCCCGCATACTCGTCCCGATATCTCTGGTACAGCGATTTGCCATATTTCGAAGCGAAGATGCTGATTGGAAAAGTATGATGACGAGCAGAGAAAGAGAGAGAAAGAATATTCCATTATTAATATGAATTCGCGAGAACAAACAGTGGGCAGAGCGATTCTTTGATTTCCAGAGTTTATTTTTCCGGCTATGAGAATGGAATACTCGCGTTCAGCGCTCGAGTCGTTTTTTTCCAATCTCTCCGTATGTATCCTCGCGGCTAACACCGGTAGTGACAGAATACAGAGAGAATCCTATTACGTAGCTTTGTACATTTATCTCTTGCCAAACAACCTCATTTGTGTAATAGCCAAAGCTTCGACAACAAACCGTCGCTTGTGATATCGGACTCGCTGAAATTGCGATGATTGTGGCCCATACTTTCGTGGAAGCCACCGTCGTGTGAGAGACAACTGGAGAGCGCGGCTACACACACACATGCCCTGCTCCCATTTATTATTCCTTCTTTTTATTTTAATCCGGTAAATTTTGATGAGCTTTGCATTCGACGTGCTTTCAGACTCTCTTTTCCATGCGTATGTATACCATTGATGCCGGTTAAAATTGCGACTGTAAAACGGCAATTAGATTATTAGAATCAAGCTGTCCTTTTGTACTACTCTCTTTCTTCAGCGCGTCGTTCGTTGTTCCTGCCTCATTTCGGAACATATATACCTTGTTATCGACACTTTTACGGATTCTTCTTAAATTTTATATTACATTTTTTGCAACTCTTGAGAACTTTACTTCATTGATCGTTGGTCTGTTCCTTAATCTACCTGATCTAACGAATTTGCTGATAAAATTTTCCATCTCGTCCATGGCTCATCAAGGTGAACCTTATGCGTCTACATCTCCCGATGTCGAAGCTCGAAATTCTTTTGGAGCAATCAATATTCCAAGTTGTCTGTCACACTGTCGATTCTTCCTTCTGTCATCTCATACTTGCGCAAAGCCCGTGTAGACTACATACCAGGAGGATGTCGGCAAACATTGTTCACGCACGAGCACGCGTATATGTGATAATATTATACGAGTGCATTGTTATGCATCGAAAGGACAAGGTTCTTTCACAATGGGGATCGACGCTAGATGCGTGCGTAGTACAGTGGGAACGCGACGGAGGAGGAGGGAAAGGGGTAAAAGATAGCGGTACGGACTTGTGCGTATGACGATGAGGGAGTAGGGAAACAGGGTTCATACGCAGAGAGGGTGCGAGGAGCTGGAACGATAGGAGGTTGAGGGGTTTGTATGAAGGTGAGGAGGAAACGGTGGAGGGTGGAAAACGAGGAAGGAAAAGGGGTGGAAAGCCGGACAAACAAAACCTTTGCTGCTTCATTTCTGCCCGTCTGGCCAGACACCGACCCTTTACGTATACATCTATATGTATATATATTACACTCACTGGTTCAACAATGTATGTATATACAATACATGTATGTTCGGCTTATATTCGTAGATGTATAGGTGTTCTTTATACATATACATATATTTATGTATACGTGTGTAAGAATCGCGTTTCCGTTCAGCGCCCCGTTTCAACTCGTCATTCGCTAGTACTCTTCGGACTTTTGCGTTTTACTTTTTCAAGTTCGTTAATTAACGGCTTCGCTTCAACGCCGGGATATTTCCGTGGCGAGAGGCTTTTCATATTGTTACTTCGGTAAAACTCAGTGAAAAACTCCAAAGATAATAAACAATGGTCATATACATAATACATGATGTCGATAATACCCATGTTGTGTTGTAACTGCCTATACTACACTCGTAGGTGAAACTATAATATAGCTGTAGCATCAGGGATCAAGTAGTACATAGCCTCATGGACTTGACTCTCGATCACTACGCTTTTTCGTCGTCTAATTTTATTAAAAAAAAAAAAAAAAAAATCGACTTATACGAGTCCTTGTCTGACAATGAGTGGATCATGTCGTATGCCTCGTATCGGTTATAGTTTCAACGTTCTCCTCTCATTACTATGTTACAGGTCAGTGGTGCATTGTTCCTCGGCCACTGAGACAGACGCTGGCATGGCACGTTGATATTTACGTGAGTTCATTACAGCACGCAATTTAACACGAGATGTTGACAAAACGTTTTGTGCTTTTTGATTTGTCGCTATCGATATCATTATGAGAATAGCTGCGGTGGTGCGGATATGTATTGAATGCATATATATATATATATATAGATGATTCAGAAATTTTGATAATTTCCGAAATTTCTCGGCGTCTTTTCCTTCTTTTTTCCTTACTATCCTTGAGACGAATGCCAGCCACGAGATACGTCAACGATGAGGCCCATATATACACATATATCGCTATACTCTCAATGTAATATCTATAAATGGCTTTATACATGGTATACTTACCATTTCTCTTACGCTGGATCGAAAGTTTCGTCAAATTTTGCGAGAGACTCTCATCCTTATTCAAAATATCGAGAGAATTCTTTATCGAGCGTTTTACGACTTTCGAAGTATTATGATATGCATATATATACAAAGAAATCGATATATACGCCCTTAAAGTTCAGCTACTCCGTATATTTATGTTCTGGTTTTTAAGTTCCGGCCAATGATGAGCATGTCTCTCGTTACTTTCAAAGTAAAATAACGTATTTTGTTTATTTATCGACACTTTGATTGTTATAAATTACGTTGTTTATAAAACTGATCTCCAGTATCAAGAAACATAAGATCCATCATTATTTTTTCAGGGCATTGCATGAAAAAAAAAATCACGAAAACCAACTACTGAAGCTACTTCATAATTGAATTTACACAAACCCATGAGTAAATTTGAAATAAACGCAACTACGAGCAATTTCAAATAATCCAAGCCACTTTTATAAAATAATTATTAATAAATCAATTCAGAAAAAAAAGAAATGAGCAGAAAATGCTTTTTTTTTTTAAGTAATGAGAGTTAAGAGAGTTAAGCTATAAAATTGTGCGTACTGAATTCGAAAATTTCTCGAACCTTCTAAACGATTTTGTTTAACGTTCAGGAAACTATCGAATCATTTTTACATGAACGATAATTATTCGTGATCATTGTCAACCAGCTCTTTATCAAAATTTCTTCACCCTAGATGAAAGATTAATCGTCATTCCGACAATTAGATAGTTAAATCATAAATCTCTGAATGGGACTTTCTCGCGTTGTTGTTTGCTGCATAGCGAGCCATTAACATGCTCCTAATTAAAATTCTACGGAAATTGGAACACTCTTGGTGTACTGCGAGAGTGTGTCACATACGACGTTGTGAAACCATGACTATATATACACATACATATATATGCACTAGAGAGAATGTATATTTGTACATTGTGAGTTTTCTGGTGAGCACGAGGACCGGAAATACACGTGCCTGGGACCACTACCCTCTACATATATACAATAAATGTTCACGTTGATAAAGCTCGAGTCTCTTTACACTTTCCCTCACTTCCACTTTTCGCACCCTCGCCTGCTGTTATTTTCTCCCTCGCTCCTGCTATATCCCATTCTCGGCACATTTTTTTTTTGTCCTCGCCACATACTCCCACCACCGTGTATATCAGCCGCTTAACGTCGCTATTATATTCCTCTTTTTACGTTTTCGCGAGAATCGCGGCTTGCGTATGGTTATGTTTTTTTTTTTTTTTTTTTCGCAAACCCGATAGCTCTACCTCTCGTTATTTCTTCGTTTTTTTTCTCTTCTTTTTTTTTTCGTTACCTTTTCATAATGCCGAGCATGTGAGGTTGGTCGAGGGCTTGTCCCGTGTGCGACCCTCAACACTGGAGCCTCAGCGTTATACGATAGATATTCATATGCACCATCCGAATATTATACATGTATCTGTGTAATAATGCATCGGTCCAGGCTATAGGTGCATATTCTAACGGAGCAGCCAAGCGTCTGCCTTAATAACAATTGGCTATAAACTAGTTTGAGAGCGGGTGGAGCAATTCACACACACATACATACATATATATATATATATATATATAATGTACAAAAGCTTGCTCGGTATTACCGCGATATTATTAGCCATATGGGGGTTGTGGAGAAGCGGCCAAAGATCAATGGGATACAGAGGTATAGAGCTTTCATAACCCTGTTCGTGAAGACAAAATAATTGGTCATCGTTGTAAAATTTTTACCCGTCTCGGGGCCTTTACTATTCGAGTGTTAATTTGTTTTTCAATCAAAAACTGACAACTCTGCTCTACAACTATTCACTTATCGGTAGCTACTTATTTCGATTATTGAGGGAAAAAAAATGGAATAGCGAAAAAACGCGAAAATTCGATGATTCTTTCGTATAATATACGTTCTTTTTCGAACACAATCCTACCTCCCAGCATAACAGATCGTCGAGGCCCACTTATTTCGCGTTAATTCCACCTTTCAAGAGCGACGTTAAAGCCGCGGCTGGTGTGTAGTTGAGCTTCCAATTTCCCTCTTCGCCTACGCGAGGTTGCCTTTTCCCCGCGTCAGGACCGTTTGGCCTTTTTCCTTCTCACGTGCCACGTGAAGCCATTCTCGTTAAGCGGTCTCCTGCTCCTCGGTACTCCCGTGAGAAGCCCCACTTGCCGTTGTTTTGCCTCGCCATTCCATCCCACCGAATGAGCGGGGGGCTGTAAATTCATTGACTGACGAATATATATACACTTTATTGCCCCCGGGGAGTGGATTTTTTCGTGCCAAACGGCAGAGCGCGCATGAGCCAAAGAGGGAGAGAAAAAAAAGTTGATTGCCAGTCAGCATCTTTCTGAGCTCGTCGAAATGTTTTCTCTGAGATATATATCGGGTATCGGTATAAATCGTCTTGACTATGCGAGCTCAGATCATCTTTTTTTTTGTTTCTTTACCGGTGATCGGAGAACAAACTCGAAAAATTTGTGTGACCAAAAAGTTTCTATCAATATATTCTCGAAAAACGATTTCTCCTTCAACAATTCGTCTTTCCAATTATGGCGCTAGGGAACCGGGGTTTTTTGTTTGTTAGATCGACAAAATTATTTTTTTTTCAATATTCAAATTATATTTGACCAATTTATATTTTCAATTTCATGAAATTATTTATTTGCGTTGGAATTCCTGGACGAGGAAACTTTGCGAGGGTTGAAAATTTTTACATCCTCCCTATACTGAAATCCAACGAAAATCGAATATCTTGCGAAGAGAATGAAAAATATTTTGAGATAGTAAAGACATACGAAGAGTCTTCAGATTCGTCGATAGATCTTGAATAAACGTTGAATGAAATGACGAAAGAGCTTTTATTCTTCCTGAATGGCTTTTCTCGTGTTACCTTTATGGGTAAACGGTAAACAAGCATTAAGACACAATTTTCTGTCACAACAATTGCCGACGGTCGACAAAAGGCTTATGCGATGGTAAAAAAAAAAGCACAACGTAACTTCGAGGATGGGGCTGACCACCTAAATAGTCTTTCTGTACGCACACATTCGCACATAAACCTACACGTGTGCGTATATTGCAATATATATAACGCCTGAGCGGGCGCTCGGACAATGAGAACGCGGTGGACTCTCGGTGGTTCGCGCAATGCCATAAATTGATTTGCCGAAGCGGTTCGTGAAAAAAAGCTTAGCCCTGTCGGCCCGGCGTGTGGACTTCGTGCTTTTCGTCGACTCATATGCGTGGCTGAACAGACCAAACCATATATAGTACGAGCTTGCGGACGAGAGGGAGAGAGTGAGCGTTTGTGCTCATAAGCAAAAATTACGTTGAAAAAAGTACACGCGTTCCAGTTGGTTAACGCAAAACCCGCGTAGTTTCGCCGATTGTATTTATATTGCATAATTAAAATCGTTCCAAGCCAGAAGCAACGAGGGGCATTTTGAGCGAGAAATAAAAATAATTCCACGGAGGAAAAGAAAAGTTTGAGTTTATTTTATTTTTTTCCAACTACGCAATGAAATCTTTCGGTGTTGTACAAATGTATGTATATTTATGTATATAATACGATTTTGTTTCGACTGTAACCGTGCAGAAACAAGCGCAAAATACCCTTGTCCTCTTCACCCTCCAATTTACCGGCTGCACTCTGCGAATTTTAGCCCCTTAACTTGCAAGAGAAAGAGAGAGAGAGAGAGAGCTTTCGCCTCCCTCTACCCCGTCACAATACTGGTGGCTAATGAATAGAAATAATTTCTCGCGAAATTGTGCTTTTCGGTAGTTTTCAATTAACCTGCTCTCTCGCTATATACCTCAACCGGTTACAATCCCGTTCTTCCCTCCTCCGCGCTCCTCTCGATCCGCGTGAATGGGGCTTTAAGTTTTTATTCCTGTTAGCCAGGCTCGGGTATATTTTTTTCGCCCTCCGTTCTCTCCGCCTTTTCCCTCCAGCTCTTCATCTCTGCCTTCCACTGCCCCCTGACCCACCATGCTCAATGAACTGTAATTATAATTCGCATGGTCACAGCGGTTATATACGTGGCAAGCTCTATTGCACGTATACTCTTCGCTATAAAAACGATGACTAATCCTGCAGCCTGAAATATAATTTGTTTTTGTTTCCCTCGAAGAATCGTTGCACCTCAGGTATTTTCGTCAATCGATGTGCAGAGTTTTTAATCGCATACCACAGGTCCTCGCTCACTAATTTGAAAGCTTGGCCTGCTGGCTCACTACAGTGTACGAAGCTCTATAATTTTTGCAATACTTTTTTTTCGTTCATTTCGAATTTCTGATATAGCTCAAGCTCGGTCAATGTTAAAATAAATAATTGATATATTGATATTAATGTAACAATTTTTGTTGCAGCCAAAGCATTCGTAGATATTTTTTGAAAGAGATCAAAGTTTCCTGATATTATAACCCCCAAACTGGAACTCAGTACCAATATTATCAATTATTACACAGAAAGAAATATGCTTAGTAAGAAAAAAAAAACATGAAAAATGCATTACGGAAAATTATATTTTATAATGTGAGAATATTGGTGAATTTTATCCCACCTAAATGGTCCTTTGGACCGAAAAAAGATGATCCCCAAAAATGGTAACACCAAACAGAAAACATGCTTCACAAAAAAAAAAATATCGCCACACTTTTAAATCGCTGGGTGTCGTAATTGATTCCTCTGTCTGTCAAGAAAGTTTCCGCTCGATAGTTCTGGACATTGAGACAAGTCGAAGAATTCGCACCTTTTTTTAAATCCCAATTCCATAAATTAACAATACCGGCCTAAATTTTCAACAAAAAATACGATAGTCATTCCTTATACGGTTACTATAGGTATATACTCGAATTCCGAGTCTTCGCTTGCGTTGCCCCGAAATAAATAGCTCGTCAGGTCTCGCTGATCCCCATAATATTTGTCTTCTCGTCGGGCCATTTTACAAGATTTCTATCTGTCGGGCTTATGAGGCGACGAGAGATGGCCAGAGAAAGAGAGAGCCCAAAAGAGCCTATATGGGAATGGTTGAATGAACGGTGGTGAAGTCGGTTTCGGCTTTTTCGCATCTTTTCGCTCGCTTGGACAGAGGTCTCCCCCTCCGGGGAGTCTCGCTGTTCGAGTCGTCAGCATGAGAAGTGGCCCGAGCAGAACGATGTATAGCGACGAAAAGGCTCAAAAGCCTTTTCCCGCGTCCTTTATCCACTGTACGGGTTTTTTTTTTTTTCTTTCTTTTTTCGATTTCACTGTACGACGTCATAGAACGAATTCTCGGCAACCAGAGACACAGAAGAATGGCGGAGGATGAGAATGACACGGACCTCTCTCCCGTGGGATAAGACCCGCTATCGCGGATGCGAGAAAACCCATCGGTGAGAGCACCCGTCGAAATGTAAAAGCTTCCTGACAAATCGATTTCTATTATCACGAGTTCGCCTGGCCTCGAGCCTGCAATGCTCACTCTCTTTCTCTCTGTCATCCTCTTACTATTGCTCTATATATGTCCTTGTCGTCCCAGCGAGAAGCTCCAAAATTCATGTTGAATGCTAGATCTGATACAGAAATAAAAGTAACGCGTCGTAATTGTAGGCTAAAATTTAATTTCAAAAGCTGACTTCCGGTGCTTTCACTTTATTCGCACTAACATTAGCCTAAATCAAGGGAAAAAAAAAAAGATGCTAAAGGCGAGAGAGCGATCGATCGCTCATCTTGTCATCGAAAGTTGCGGTAAAACCTTTTATCTAGAAACAGACTATGAACAATTCTATGTGTATTTCTATTCTTTTTTTGGTTGTTTAAAGGATGGATGACTGGATAGTGTACCCTACCTTATAGCAGGTTTATATTTGTATATTTATTAGATGACTAGTGTTATCACTGGTTAATCTCTATTTCTGTAAAATGCATATTTTTCCTTATCATCTATCGTATAATTATTTTCATTACACATTGAAATATTCCGCCCTCTTTTCTCTCTCACACTCCCACAACTTTTTCGACCCCTCAAACCCTCTTTTCCCAATATTGATAGCATTATTTCGTACGTCGACGCAAGCCCGTATTTTCTCAAGCTTCTCTCGTAACGTCGAAACTATCGATCCTTCGCGATTTTCCTCTATTCTCCCTTTTTATCTCTAACCTTTGGAAAAAGATGGGCACGTCGCGAAAGAAACGATTTGATACCTTTATCACTCAATCCGCGAAGACTGTGACGATGTATACCTACATATGCAATAGCTGTCATTGCAGCCTTACAGACACCATACAGAAATAATTCAATGTATATAATACAATTTTTTCCCTCTCTCATCGCACTTTTATGCTGGAAACACTTTTCCACAATTCCCCTTTCTTCGCTTTTTCTCTTTTTGCACCTTACTTTTTGGTCGTCCTTTCGCTCTGACAGTCTGATCACTCTCTGATCGAGCAACAAAGGAGAAAAGTCGTCTGTCGCCGAACGTTAGTCGCACACTTTTTCTGTGCGATGTGGTTCACGCCAAGCTTGCCCGATCCTCATACGGTTCCTCTCTACTTGTACGCGTTACTTTATATATATACACACACAATACTATATTGTCACATAACGCTATGCAAAGAGGCGCTCATGCGAAGGGGAAGGCACATTCGTTCATGTCCTGGGGGATCGCATGAAATTCGTTGCAAGGTGGAAGAAGCAAAGCCGAAAAAAAAAAAAACGAGAGAATGGTGTAAAAACATCCGAAAAGAGTTGAGAATGAATAACGGGGAGGAGGTAGGGAAAGAGTCGCATGCAGGAGGAAAGGGCTACAGGGTGGATTTTTTTTGAGACGAGACGGATATTTGAGAACGAGACGGACGGTCGGTTTTCCCGCCAGTCGGAGAGTACAGAACGCGGCCGCGAGGGGGGGAGAAGGAGGAGGAGGTTGCTCCGCGAAGAACATAGACGGACAGACGTGAATCCCTGGTAAAGAGAGTATATCAGAGTCGGGAACGAGAAACATGGGTGGGCGAAGGAATATGAAAATAATAATAGCCTTGCATTGCCCAGGGCCACGAGTGTCACCGGAAATCTGCGCGATGCCTTCAGGAAGTGCATGAAAAGCATACACATCCGTTAATACGTACGTATGCCAGGAAATGTGAGAGCGCGCGAGAAAAGAATATAGTCTGGGGCATGGAAAGAATATTGCGTCGCGAGCAAACTCGCTAGCTCGAATTTGACACACGTAAGGTTCTCCCCTTAACATTAAAATGTACGACGGGACTGTCTGTATGAGGCATTAAATCCTAAATTAAAAAAAAAAAATCTCACGAACTTGAAATTTTCGACAAACTCCAAACGTCGTTATTCGTTTATTCATCGAAAAATAAAAATAATAATTCGGCAATCAGCGAATACGTAATCGGGAAGTAATGAAGAATCTGCCTGTAACTATGTCTCGTGCCAAGCCGATGAATCAATAGAGCATATTTTAATAGTTTCTTTTTAAAAATGTTTTTTTTTAATTAATTGCTATTCAAATATAAGCCAGTCAGTCTCGTCTGAAAAACTGAAAAAGTTGCGAGAAAGCCTGTCTCGTTCTTTAGCTACATACCAAAAACATCCTTTCTGTACATTATTTTAGTCATTAGGAACGAATATTGACCTAAATTTGGCTGTTGCTAAAAAAAAAAACTGTTTCACACACAGTATTTTTCAGTAATTTTTCATTTCAGGCCAAAACTCTGATTTTCGCTAAAAGACAGTGGATTCTGAAATGCCTTTTAGAGTTGCAACGACAGAATATAAAGTCATATGTAGGTCAACGTGTGCCAATTTAACGATAAATTTGCCTCGTACACAAATATCTGTTGCCAGGAACAGTTGAAAATTATTCACATCAACCGCATTGATCGTCTCGTCGTGAATATGACTTTATGCTTCACTACTGGATATCATAGAGAAGGCTGGATAGCGATGGGTTTGTAATTGAACAGAAAATTACAGGTACGGAAACGAGCTCGAAGCGCAGCATCCATTTATTTATAAATACCCCCAATCATTTTCAACATTTATTCGTATATACAATGATATTTATCAATACAACATGCATTTTGGTTTTTCATCCAACAAATCATATTTCATCATCGATTCCTCGAATACTTCCGTAATTCGACGTACACATGAAATGAGTATCCAAATGATATCGTGGAATGTTAAAAAAAATGAAATATTTTGCATATCATTTTTTTTTTTTTTCATTTACATTGACTTTTAAAATTTGTCCAATTTCGATATAATTTCATTCTCCATCCGGCAACTCTCGCTATTACTCTTTTCTCTCTCTCTCTCTCTCTCTCTTGTGCTTCACAATGCACTTGAAACATGAAACATCGGATTGACGTGAAATGATTTTCATTGACGGGCGAGAGGGTTTAATTAATTCTGCTTTGATTTTCGGTCCTCATTTTGTTCCCGCAAACCTTCCTGTTACCCCCGGATCTCTTTAGCTTCCCTCTCTCGAGTTTACCAAGCGAAAATCCCTTTGTTGTATATTATCAGATAATACAACACAAACTTTTACGAGAGCGTATTTTTATGCAACTCGAGAACCCTCCCATTGGACCTTTTTCTCTTTATCTCTCTCTCTCTCTCTCTCTCTCTCTCTTTTCTCTCCAAAGTACATGGATGTGAACACCATCCGATGTTGCGAATTCATCCAAGAAGGGTGAATCTTATTGTACTGTACACATAGTTATCAGTGTTGGTATTATTGTCATTATGTTGCATGGTATAATGAATCGACAATGCAGTAGGCCTCTGAGCATGACTATAATTTCTATATATACGAAACGTCGAATCTTTGACCAGGGTATGTTGGATAGATTATCATTTTTTTTCTCAGACACCTTCCGGCAGTACAAAAATATTTCATCATTTAATTATTCATAATCTAAAGCGTCTGATTATCGATTAATTTAATTTAATTCGATATTAATCACGAGTTTGTATTCCAAAAGTTAGAATGATCGAAAACGTTCTCTTAGCCTGGTGAGATAATCGAAAATATTTTCGTGTGGCTCGTGAAAATCGAATTGCGCAAAGTTCGAAACGGTTTTTCAGGTCACCGATCGGTTTTTTTGCCGTCAGAAAAATCGATACATCAGTCCGATAGTAAAATTACTAATTCATCCAATGTATTCGCTAATACATACATATTACACGAGGGAAAGAAACAACCTCGATTCATCCTGAGTAAAAAAGCTGGTAGACCCTTTGTTTTTTCGAGTTATTTTGTTTAACGGCGAGCGCGTGTGGAACGAGTGGCCGAGCGAGAAAGGGCCAAAAGTGCGATGGATTGAGAGGAAAAACTCGAGGAATGAGGAAAAATAAAATAAAGCAGCGAGCTCCGAGTCCGCGGCCGCGGATGCAGGCTTCCTCCCCGGGGCGGTGTATCGGAATGAATGACGCTTGTATATACAGAACGCACTCCGTTACTCGCAACTGAGAGCCCTCGTATGGTCAATGCATGCTCCTGGGTTATGTAGGAATTGCCAGTGTCGATTCAAGACGTGTCCGTGGTCAAACGAACACACGACTCGGTGCTGAATGCGCGGCCTTAGCTCAATTTCGATGAAACATGGCATATGAAGGTTTTTTTTTCGATTGCTGAATGAGAATTCAAAGTCAAAATCACAGAATTACAAATGGTGGGTAAAAAATTCTAAAAATTCACATCATACACCAATTTTTTATCCATCGCGAAGAATATAAAAAATGTACATCAAAATCATGAGTACAAAATGTGAGGGCCCTTTGAGCAGCCCCTAAAAATTATTCTCTCTCAGACCTATTAGAATTTATCTCTAGAGTTCCCGCAATCACAGAAATTTATTATAGCGCAATCAGCATTTTATTTTACGGGGGAACTATTAATTTTTCGCACCACCATATATAGTACATAGCCATATTAAATTATGTTGGAGTTCAACTTGAGACAAAGGATGCACATGATAAATAAAATGACAAGAACGAAACATTTGTTTCCACGATTTGTAACAGTGTAACGACGAGGTATGTCGTAAGAACGAGGTTCAGCCAGGGCGCGAATTCATAACCAGAATATTTGTGTACGAAAAAAACTCACCTCCTTTTGCTCATCAATAGTCTCGTACCGAAACGTATAACTGTATCGATTTATTCGGCTAAATATACATATTATATATAGCGTATCACCGCATCATGTGCAATGCTCGCAAAACCTTCCTCGCTTCACCTTTTTCCCTTTGTTCAACTTTCCATTTTACATTTCAACCGTGCCCGGACGCTTTCACAAAACAAGTAATGCCCGAGCTTTTATACAACCTTCCTTCTTTTTTTCGCGCGTCGTGGCCTCGAGCGTTCACTTGTTTGTTTGTGCACTTCTGCTTTATAACACACAAAATCTAGCATACATATATATATATATATATATATGTATATAAATATAGTTACATATATTCCGATGCAATTGGGCGATGCATCGGCAGCGACTGTCGTTCCTTCCATTGTTAAAAAACCATCTCGTTTGGCCTCCCTGACTTTATGAATGTATACGTGGTTCCTCTGTCGTATCACGAGAATGAGAATTGATCAGATATTACACCCACGGGATTTCAACCCGTACAAATATCTTCTCAATTCGTGGATGAATCGCTTTGTGCGTTTTCGATTTTTCGAGCGCAACTCGGTGAAAATTCTGGCTTAATCTACAACGACAAATTCTATTTTTATAAAAGAAAAAAAAAAACATGGCTGAAAAACGGATAGTTCTTGGCAGTTTTTTGTTAAATTGAAAAGAAAAAAATGTGCGAGAAGCCGTGGACTGCATAACATTGCCATCGAGTGACGCGTGGTTATTGTGACAACCCAGCAAGAACGTTGGATACCACAGAATAAGGATAAGATAGAAAGAAAAGAGACAGAGAAAGAGAGAGAGAGAGAGAGAAAATGCATCGGGTACTGTGTATAACCGAAAGGAAACACGCGATGACGTGATTCCATCGATTATGAAACAAATATTATGCACTTCCACGCTCCTCACTGCATAGCCATCTGCATTGAGCCTCCGACAATTCGGTAGCCCTACGACTCGAAATTTATAGGTATATATATATATACATGTATATCGATATACATTACCTATATACATTAGAACATTGTACCACGAGTTCTCGTGGTTTTACGATCACCGACGCCTAAAACTCCATCCGATTTATTATAGGCGTACATACAAATAACGCTTCGACGAGTGCATATTACATACATATATATACAATATGCATATTCTACATATTATGTACAACCTGCAAGCACGAGGACTTAGCTTTAACTATATGTATATCTATATAATACGTCCACCACGAGCTCGCGTCGTCGACGAGAGTGGAAGTAAGCGGCAAGGTATAACAAGCAAAAAAGGACCTCGCAGCGCTAACGAAGTGCCTGACGGTTGGATGGGTAACTTGCCCAAGCGGTCGTACCAATGTCATTCTCTCCCGCTTTTCCCTGTTGCCCTCTGCAGGGTTCTCTCTACTCACCCATATATCCCGTGTTCTGTCCTGTAAACTCCCTCTCTCTCTCTCTCTCTTTCTCTTGTGTTTGCACAACTCTTTGTCCCAGGAGCATGGCCACGCGCTTCGGGTTCATTCTTCATATATATATATACATGTGCGTGCCATATGACACATACGGAAATATATACATGGACATATAACATGAACCACGATGGTTGGGGTAGACGAATGTCGGATCGTTGGAAAAAGGATACGGAGGTTCAGTGGGATAGTGAGAAAGACCGAACGGTATGTTGAGGACGTTGTAGTAACATCGACACCGGTAAAACTCTCGGACAAACGATAACGTTGCACACTTCGAAAGTACAACGATGTCACTAATTCGATCCCTACTCCTAACCCTCTGCGTTTTTGCTTTCTACTCTCTCTCTCTCTTTCTCTCTCTCTCTCTTTCTCTCTCTCTCTCCTATATCCCTGTTCGGAAGTAAGTCCTTTTTTTCCAAATCCTAGTCACCGTATGCATAATAGCGTTAGCCTTCATTAGCAATCAGAGATGGCCGAGTGTCTATGGTACCCATGCGGTGAAAGGGGACTTTGGACGATCGTTTGTTTACTGGAACTCGACATGCTCAATTTCCATCCCTCTTGATTTCTGAACAAACTGGCGATTTTCAACGAACCCCCATCCGACTTTTCCGCGATGTTAAACGAAACGTAGTCCAGGCGAAGGGAGCCACCACTTTGCCCAGTTATTCACTGCACGGAGAGTTTGAAATCGTTCGCGACCCCGACTACACGCTAATTTTGCGACGCTTGCTTAGTCATTTTGAGCTCAGTTGCATATCGTGTGTCAGCTCCATTTTAAGTTCTGACAGTTATACGGGAATCCTCGATCCTTTTATGCAAAAAAAAAACCATAGAAGAAAGTAAATGATGGTTCAGTATGTTGCTTATTCAATATGCTGCAGCATCACTTGTTTTCTAACTATTTCGGGCTCTAATTCACCTTGTCCGTTTAAATTAAGCCTCGGACTTTCGGACCTGGGCTCTAGTTCTTTTCGTTTTCTCAAATGCAAAGCATAAAGTAGATGCTCTAGAACGTGATTTATCATGCTTGAGGATGAATGCTTTCTGATTTTTTTTTTAAAGGGGAATGAAAATAATTATCACCACGCTGAATGATCTTGATTCGGTGAGCTTGTAAACTCCACTGAATACTAAACAAACAACGTCAGAAAATCCTCATCCATGCAGAATGCTTGCTCTGTTAAATTCTACGATCCGGGTTTTTCATCATTGAGGGAATTGGATTATTTATCGTACCGTAGACAACATAAAGTTTGCAACTGTCAGAATAGTAAGTCAGAGGAAAGGTGCAGGCCAAGTATGGGGCAAATGGCGTGGAGCGTGTTTGAACGAACGAATGTTAAATGTGATGAGTCTCTGGTGCATATATGTGTGTGTATGTGTTGAGCAACAGCTTCATGCTTCGGGGCTTTGCCATAACTGTGTGTATTGTAAGGAAACAGAAACTGCAGTTTTGTTTTGAATTGCGCTATGTTACTCCCCCCCCCCCCCCAATCTCCCACCGGTCTGCACAACAGCAGCATATCGAAACCCTGTATGCACAGTTTCGTTCCAATTATTGTGTACCTTGCTCTCACATTCGACTAGCGTGCCATCGTTATCGGGAATACGCTATGAGGGACCCGATCCTGATGTACACGCACTTTGTACATCGAATGTTTTGCCCGACCCTCATCGTCTCGCGTTCTCGCCTCCCGACTCGACCTCACCTCGCTCCAAAGCTTCACGTCAACCAGCAACGGGGAAAACAAAGCTTCGAGGCGAAGCATCAGCGAGTATTCGCGTATACGTATATGTATGTACATATATATGCATTTAGACCTTTCCTCTTTCATGTTCAAACTATCGATTCAATGCAACGAAGAACGGGAAAAACCACCATTGCGCTTGCACCATCCATTGTATCTCCTTGTCTCGTTATCTTTGTGAAAAGACACTTGTCTGTTTTGATGCTGCATTGACGATTAAGAATTAACTAAAATGTATAAATGCATACGCAATAACGTGTTATACGCACATATATTTAAATATTTCCATATCATAAGATTAACGTCAAAAATAGAAGATAAGTCACTCGCGATGCTCTAGCTTGAGCTCTTCCCATTGGTGCGCCGGTTGGGATGAGTCTGTCTCTCTCGCTCTTGCTGCGCCATCTGGACGCCGTTTCGTTCACGCTGCGCAGACGAGACTCTGGCTCATGCGCCAGTAGGTTTTTTGTCTCGAGCCTCTCTCCATGGTACGCGCTAGTCTATAAGGCAGGGTGACTCACGCACATTCAACGGATTCTCCCGGGCTCCCGTTGCTGACAAGTACGGGAGCTTTCCCTCGACAAATCGATCTTTTCAGATCGCCTACAACTCTGTTTCGCTTCTCGAATATAATTTAAGAATTCTATTTTTTAACTTGCCTCCTCTCGCTTCTCGAGAGTTTTAAATTTATCGTTGCTGAAAAGTATGATAGCCTTTACGCTTACGATTGACGAATAATATTCGTTCTCGCTTCTCGATATACTCTGTTCGGAAATATGTAACAGCTCTGTCGCAAATATAAGACTGTTCGCAAATACAACGTTGTGCCGCCTTTATCATTTCGCGCCGAGATCTTGGGCGCATTCGAAGTCTGGACAGCAAACCACGCAGAGCTCACCGGTCTATGTCCAAGACGCTCAACACCGCATACCGCCATCCACAGCTGCAGCATCAGGAATCCCTTGGAGACGTTGGTTCAGCATGCGAGCGGACAGGCTTATCATCGAGACCCTCGCCTCCGAACAAAACACGCGGGAGACTGCGAAGTCTCGACTCGGCACGTGACTGCGAAGTCATAAAGCCAAACCACCGAGGAGCTGCGAAGCCCCGGTAATTCGTGTTCCTCCTTCGTACGAGGCCACGCGCGATTTTCTCACGTCCACTTGTTTCGTTTATAACAAACGCACTAGGATATTTTATAGAATAGGCATTGCTGTTGATGTTTCAGTGATCCAATGTGTACGAGAATACATTGTAAGCGTTCTCGGGTCAATTTGCACTCAGCTCGGCACTCAGGGCTATTCACCGACCTCCTGAACATCATAGATACTTTCTCGTATTTGTAGTTGTGCTGGAAAAAAAGGGGGGGGGGGGAGGTTGAAGCGATGTTTGGTGCGAACTCGAAGAGCGACCCTTGTGCGATCCAAGCACGAGCGCGAATTTCGCGCGTTCCGAGGGCCGCACCACCGCATGAGAGGTGGTAGAGATAATTTCCCGACATTAAAAATCATATCAGAGCGAAACGCCGCGGGACAAGGGATGAAAATGCCGTAGAGTGGTTTGTTCTTGAGAAGCGGGCAGAGCACGTGGAGGCAAAACGCGAGAGAAGCGGCGGCGTATAACCGTGGCAGAGAGGAGAATGAACGCCCGAGGGGGTTGTGAAAGCTGTGTTCCGTTTTGCTGCTGGTGGTTGAGTATATATATATATATATATATATATATATATCGGACGCTCGCGCAAGGTAACGGGAAGAAAAGTTGGTGTATAAACAGAAGTTACCTAAGTACATTACAAACTGTAATGGTGAATCGGAGGTGCTTGGGCAACACGGGGCTCTCGTCTACAATGAAAACGAGACGACACGAGAATTTGAGCGCTTCAGCCTATACACCCCACACCTCATTCTTTTCGTCCTTTCGCGTTACCATACACCCTTCTCCTCGTATCTTTCTCAACGAAAAAGCAAGCCCTCTCTCACCCGTTGGCATTTATTATGCTATATTGTTACAAGGAAATTGCGTTTTTCTTCTTCTTCTTAAGTGGAGTCGCGATTGTGGGAGTCACGTTGGCCTTTCCTCCGGTGAAAACATACGCGTCTAATAGCTCACGGCACTGCCAATTTTTGTAGCCAACCGAACTCATTATCGCAGTGATGTGTAGCGACACAAATTGTAGCAGTTACATGGAACGATAATGGACGTTGGATGAATAATTAATTCGACGAATATATAGCTCCCCAAAGATAAGAGACTATATGGTGGCCTCGTAATTCGCAACGATCGATGCGAATCTTATGTCTGAGTAGGTCGCAGGATGTCAAAATCGTTTCCGTTTACAATTTCAATAATTGCTTTTTCTTTCATGAGCAAAAAATTATTACTTTTTTGTCAAACGGCCCAGAAAAGCTGCTGCGGTTATCAGTGAAAAAAATCTTAATACTTGAATTCAAGTATTTCGCGATGACCGAAGGACCCTGTAAGTTTATAGGATTCACTGAATATTTCAAAATTCTGCTACGCAAATCGACTTTGTTCTTAATCCGAGTTGATCCCTTTGAGTACGCGGACGGCAAAGCATTATCATTTAATATATATATTTTTTTTTTATTATTCATCATTGTACCAACGTTTGGAGTGTTTTTTTATACGAGAACGAAATCGTGCTCGCGAACGTAACATTCGCGTATTATATAGATAAGCTGTTATATAGATACCATAACCTAACATGTGTGTGCGTGTAATGTAAAGGGGTTGAACGGGGGTGCAAGAGGGCTGCGGCATGTTGCACGATCGTAAACACTTTACATATTCCTCCCTGATTCCTCCCCTCTCTCCGCAACCCTCTCACCAGTCGTTGGGCAAACTCTCGCTCGTTCTCTTTCCTATTTTCTCTTCGTGTTGCCGCGCCTCTCTCGTATACTATAACGCTTTGCAATTATCTAAAATCGATTGTGAGAGCTCGCTGAGAGCCATAGGAGCCATTGCCCTCAGCGCTGCCGTAGTTTCCATTCTTTCTATACAGCATAATAACAATACTTTTTCCCACTATCTCGGTATCCAATCTTTTTTTTTGCCCATCGCTTTGCGCACTATTAGCTTGTAGAATAAATGTATCTATCGATGCTCTTTTCCTACACCCCCTCATTCGGATCCAATTAGCGAAATTTTTATTTCGTTCACTCGTTACACCTATATATATATATATAACCTTGAATGTTTAGAGTCCTTGAGATTGTTTGACTCAACGTAAAATAAAAATCCGGTACTTTTATATACGCTTTAAGTTGTCAAACGTTACAACTTATATTTCAATTGATAATCAAAAAAGCAAAAGAAAATGGATTCAAAATTTTACTCTGTTCACCACCGTGAATCGCACAATATGTTTAAGCGAGGATCTTTCCTTCTTAATTCATTCTAAACAAAAAATTACATAGAAAATCCCAAACCAAGGATTTTTGGAAATACTTACACGATTTTGGTGACAAATATTAAGATCGGAATCGAAAAAATCCATATTGGATATTCTGCTATTACATATTCCTCGTTTCATCTTCTCGTTGCTGTATTGTACCATTTCCAGAAGAAAAGAGTTTCAGCTAAATTCCCTAAGCTTCTTCCCAAAGTACGTTTAGCAGATATTACAGGTACATCAATCGTACATTCTCTTCGATCGATGACTCTTGCACGCTGCAAGTCAGGTTTTTCTTTCAGGAATTTTGCAGCTCAAGACTTTTCGAGGGGAAAGTGCTGAACGAGCTTCAATCTCGTCGTGGCATCGCGATAAAGGGGTTAACTAGCAATAACAATAACATTAATACAGCCGCAGCTATGAAAGTAGGGAGTCGCGGTGGAGGAGGGGGTAGGGGTTGGTTTTCATACACTAGGCATGAAAACTTTGGCGTCCACTTTGGCGATTGTTGCGAGAAACGAGCGTTGTTAAAGAGTTGAGGTAAACGGATGAAGCGAGAAAGGGAAGTGGTAGAGAAGAGTTGGTGAAAAAAAGGGAGAAATAGAAGAAACGGAAAAAAATGTTAAGACGAAATCCGGACTCACCACGAAGTTTAGATGGTGCGCGGGGTAGGTTCATTAAGGGTTGGAAGTCGGTTGGCGTATAAGAGTGTCGTACGAGAGGGAGCAGGAAGGAAGAGAGAAAAAAAAGAGCGAGTCAGAGAAACGCGAATAGTGCGGGGTACATGGTATTCCCGAAATCCGTGAGCGGGTTGAAGGGGTTGGGGAATATGCCCGAGGATACGAGACGTCGAAACAACGTCGAGAAAGGCACCCGCCCGACCGCCAATGGGTGGTGGGGCTTCTGCACGAGTTTTCAACGAAGTCCTCCGGCATTTCTGATTAAACAGTGATTTTTTTTTTTGAGTCCTTTGTAAACGATGAAGGAGAAATCAAAATGTTTCAATACTCCACGTATAACAAATATTATATCGTGATATCGAAAAAGAAAAATACTGTGGAACATATATGTATATTTCTTGGTGACCGAAAGAGCCAAACGAATTTACATTACGTGCCAGTGAGTGCAATAAATTTGGTAAAAATATATATACAAATGCGATATAATATACTTCTATGGCAATCTTTATTATGAAAATTCCTCCAAATTCTTAATTCGCGCGTGGGTTATCTCTCACGTTGCGAAAGAAGGCTGGTGAACATTTTGTACGTTTAAGACGGGAGAAATGTTTAGATGGTGTGTTTCGCGATATTAGCCGATGGAAAGTGTACCGGTGGATTTCAAACTCTTCTCGCCCTCGCCAGCCGTTATATTTGATTGGGCTATCTCTCTGTGCGTGTAGGAACACGCGCTTCTCCGTCGCAAGCTCTTCCGCGTATCATCCTTCCCCCACCTTCGCCCTTATACACCCTCTGCCTGTTCGTCGGATTATATATATATATATATATATATAACGAGGCGTTCTGCAACGAAACGTTGGTTAAATAATATCCGCGCGCTTCCGACCGTAATTATCTCGCTCTGAGATTTTCTGGTTTTCAACGTGGCTCGGGGGTTATATAGTCGCGGTGCGGAAAGGGGGACGTGGGGCACTTCTGTGTGCTATTGCTATTTCTCGCGTATACGCGCCTGAAGAAAAGCTTGGTGGGGCAAGAAGTGGAGGAAAGGCATATATAGAATACCGGGGAATTTGCAGATTAAAGATAAAGACAAGAGAGTTACAGTGCGTGTCAGACACTCCATCTATTCTTTTACGGATTTTAAATATTTAGGGATATCCATGTGTATGTCTATGCAAAAACAGAGTATATGATCTCTAGTTATACTTTTCATTCAAAACTCAAATATCCCCGTTAAAGGAAACAGAGAGTCTGTTAAAGATTTCGAGCAGTTAAAGAGGACTCGGCTATAAAGATCGAAGAGATTGCAGTTTTCATCTTCAAGGATGCCCTCATCCATACCTCCTTCTTGCTGCCGGCAAGGCGTTTATCCTCTATATTCTCGTACAATTTAATCGTGATTTCACTGCCACGACCACCAAATTATAAGACTTATCCTCGAAGAAGATCACGACCCTCTCGAGATCACGAGAAAATCGAGCCACAACCAAGAGTCAGAGGGAGAAAGAGAAATTCTCGCCAGAAGAAGCGAAAAGCCTGCACAACACAGCCACCACCCTTATATAGCAACTGCCGCGTTAAAGCGTAATGGTTGCGATGCTGATGGTGCGTTGCGGTTTCAAGTTTTACGACCGAATTACGAGTTTTCAACTATTTTTACGAGAGTTGTTTCAATTATTTCACCAATTTGCAATTAAAAGCCTTCAACGACAACGATGTCGACGCCGCGGCTGGTGAGGATGGTGAAAGTACCCCGTCGAGTGCCCAAAACTCACCCTTGACCCCTTCGCATCACCCACCGTGAATTGTATCAAGGCTTCTCCGCCTGTGCTCTCTGTAACGCAGCAGCGTCGAAGGAAAGCTCTCCCGTCTGCGCTATTTTACGTCACTTGAAAACTTTATGGCACCGATAATTTCATGATTAGCCAGTTAAAAATAACGAGAGAGAGAGAGAGAGAGAGAGAGGCAGAGAGGAAGTATGTTGCGAAAAGTCTACGTAAACTCGTGTTTAGATCACTCATAATATCGAACAAGGTTGAATAGTTTCATTGTCTAAAGCTAGTAAAGCTCGTACCTACACAGATTTCAGCCCACCTTTCCTGAAAAACTAACTTTAACTAGTAGGATGGAAGCTGTCGAAAAAATGTGCCTCCCCGATAGAAAATGCTTGGACGCATTTATTTTCTCCCCAAACAATGAATAATCCGTTACGAAACTGATGTGAACCAATTTTTTTTAAATTTGAACAAAGTCGACCTTTCGCAGCTTACACAGTTTGTCACCAGTTTACTTTATATCGTATCTCCATAAAATGATTAATTATTTATTTTAATGAATATCTAGACGAATAAGGCATTACCTTTAATGTTTCAAATTCAGGACAACAATTCCAGACCTTTCAAGACCTGAAACTTTATGTATAACTGCCGAGAGATTGGGAATGTGGCAGCGAGTCTCGGTTCGCGTTAATCCGCGAAAGCTCGGTTGATTAAGAATTTCTTAGAGTTGAACGTACTCCACTACCATCGACGATACCGAAGCACGAGAGAGAGAGAGAGAGAGAGAGAGAGAGAGAGAGAGAGAGAGAGAGAGAGAGAGAGAGAGAGAAAGTAGAAAATAGCTTTTGGTCAGTATTTGTTCCACTTGTACGATCGCCGACGAACCCATCGTGCGGAGCAACGAGAAAGCCATGAGAGAGTTGTATGGGTGGAGAACTACAAGTGTATGAGCTCTGAAATGAGTTTCAGGGGTTGAAGAAGCTAGTGGTGCGGAATAACCGTAAGTCTAGTGTTTATTTGATGGCCCGTAATCACGCTATTTTGTCATCAACGGTGGAGGCCTCTCCTTCCGCGATTTAGAAAGCTTACAGCTGGGCTTCTTCGGACAATCGTCGAAGGGGTTGCATTCCTATAGACAAAGGATACACCTATCTTCCTTATCCCTGGATCACAGTATCAACTATAAAAAGACCAAATCTCCTTGCATTTGTGAAAAATAACATTTTTCATCATCCTTCGCTACATACTGCCCGCGAGGTCGGAAAAGTCAGCAGAAGTAACACAGTGATGAACTAACCTCGTGCAAAATTTCACACAATTAATGTCAATAGACTCGACAAACTCATTGTATTACAGTTAATCCTGTTATAGTTATCCGAAAATTATCTTCCTCGGTACTTTACACATTTCTGCAGAGTCAACTAGTTTGGATAAGTATACATATACCTGCATACGTATGTTTACATACAGTCACTTTGAAATGTCATAGCGTAGAATGAAAGCACACCGTTCGTTTCAAAGGGAGAGAGAAGGAAAGGACTGCGTCACGAGTAGTCCTGATAATTAGGGTGTGCCAGTGATAAACGATTGTCATGAGCGCGTGCGTATATAGATAAGCGGACAAATATACGAAATAATGAGGGGTTTGAGTGTACTCTCTCTCTCTCTCCCTCTCACACTCTCTCACTCCACTATACATCTCAGTCTATCCCTTTTACGCGTCTATACTGCATTATATACTCTGTAATACCACGAGTTATATATACAACCTGAACACCCAGCCAGAGTTATAGGTACGAAGGTAATAATAGCTGAGGTGTGTAAACACACAGAGACAACGAATAGATGGTTAATGTTTAGGTGAAGCGAAGTCTCTCTCTCTCTCTCTCTCTCTCTCTCTCTCTCCCTCTCTCTCTCTCTCTTTCCCTTACGTATGCTCGTGGTAGTGTGTATTTTCCATCTGCCAGATGCTTGTATGTGCAGACGTATGGCGTAGCGTTATTACTCAAATGCATAATTGTACCTCGTAATAGCGCCTGCCAACAAATATGCCTACAATTAGAATCCCCACCTCTTGCGCATCAACCTCGCTTGTACCAACGGAAAATCTATAGGTTTTGTGTTACCGGCAGGAGGGTCGAAACGGCGTCAGGGGTATACCACCGTACCCTAACCTCTAGCTTTGCACGCGGTCTGAGCCTTCATTCCTCGGAAGCAATACTTCCTCCTTTTTATACCTAAAAATCCTGAAGGATAACCAAGCTGTTCCATGGTGGAGGATATAAACTGGTAACCGCCTCAAAACCACACGATACGATGAATCGTGTGCGAATCATTTTCTTTTCTTTCCGCCTCGAACGAGTACCATATTGCTCCTCACGAAAGTGCTTCTCGTGCTTTTGCCATTCTCGTGCACATGCATTATTCACCCAGGAACCAATGATACATCTGCGT